>JBBPLK010000087.1:0-10475 GCA_038089735.1 Exsudoporus frostii
AAGTTTGCTTGGTTGTCCGCCTGTGATAAACAACGTAAAGAACTGAAGCGTGCCCATGAAACGAAACGGGTACAAATGACAGCCAAGAGCCAGCATAGTCGTACGCCTATGTAAACAAAGTAAGTCCGCGATGCAAGAGGAAACAGGATCCGCTGTACCATCAAATTCCAATAAGTAAGGACTTGGTCCAGCTGCGGGACCGGGTAATATGCATAATTCTGGGATCCCGCTGACACTGCGGCCTTGAAATCTCTCATCATGGTCCAAGTCGTGTAGGGAAAGTCCAAGCTTACCGTCAACTCATAGGGTGTGGTATCTCCGTTTGCGGTCGCGAGGTCATCAAAGGCATGCCGCAGGGATGTCATGAGTTCCAGAAAGCCTTGGCCTTCCGCTTCGTTTGCTGGGTACTCAAAATCTACATCTCTACATGGTTTCGTATTAAGCACGGAAAAGCGGCGAGAGAATAAGAAACTTACATTCCGTCAAACCCGTAATCTTTGGTTAATTGAATCGCACTCGCAACGAAATTTCCCCGAAGACTGCTATCAGTAAGGAACGAGAAGTGGCCATCCTGAGAATACGTCCAACCGCCAACAGACAACAAGACTTTCAAGTGTCTTTTTGAGTTTAAATTGAGTTTCTATCGAGAATACGACTCGAGAAGCATACCGATGGGATAGCTTCAACAAGTAGAGCTAGGCGATAACATCGGTGAATGACCGCATGACTATGGAAACGGTCAACGTCACCTGTTTCAAGCAGCCGTACAGGTTATTCCCTTGATCATTCCAAGAGTCACCGGGAAAATGTTTCTTCAGCAACCGTCAGCCAACGACGTCTCATCCCAACGACGGGCTGCGACGGGCATACCTCTTCGTCAGCCCAGCTGTCTGTAAGGAAGACCTCGCCGGTGTTAGCTGACACGTCCGCGAACGCATACAGGATGTGTGTCAGTTGGCTTGGATCAATGTCCGTTGGTTCTGCGACAGATCAGTCGCCACAAAAACGACAACCGTCTGACACGTACGAAAGTTGGCAGCATATATACCCCTTTGGATGAGAGCGATGTTAGGGAGCAACTAGACCTCACAGAAAGACGATACCAGTTCGTGAAGTATGCTGCTTGGATGTATGAAGTAGAGCCCCGGCGTTGCGTGCTATTGGATGGGGTCGGTACGGACGCAGCACAGCACAACCCCAGGCCAGACAACAATGTCAGAGTCGAGAGCCACTTGGACGACAGCGTTGAAAACATCGCCAGGGAGCAAACGGGAGCCTGAACGACCTCGCAGGAACTCGATTCTGATGGTCTTTTTGTAGCTGAGAGGCATGCTCGGGTCGAAGGATCACCGAGGTGGACTGAAAACGTAGTCCTCGGCTCCTAGTATTTGCCTCTCGATAAGGTGCGACATGGGTCGGTTTCGATTGCCTGGTGCGCTGTCAAAGGTCGTCTCTCATACCAAAAGCACCCCTGAAGAGCAGAAATCAGTGGCTCAGTAAGGGATATGCCACAGCGAGGCGTCGTGGCATGAGATAAAGCCGGAGCGCGTTCGGAGATGAGTCCCGCCGAGCCACGTTGCGGTATCAGGATCAGAGCAGAAGGCACTGGTCAAGGCAGGGTGATTGACTTGGTTGCAACGGCCGCCTCGTTTCGGAAGGAAACTCATGTACATCCAATTCACTGCGAAGCTCAGGATCCTGATGCTCCGATAGCTTGCACCTCTCGACGGTTCGAATAACGGAATTACCATACGAAAACATTAAGACATGGGCTGAGAATGTATCGAGCATAGCAACAGTACAAGACGCCCCACCAAGAAATGGTACTTCAAATGAGTGTAGAGGAGGGTGTCAGTTTTTGGGAATATGCTGCGTTGATTTGTAGTAAAGCTTGATTGGGGAAGAAGATGGCAAGTTTGCAGGGACAAGCAAGGACGGCGATGCAGAAACAAGGAAAGATGACAAAAAGGATCCAGAGGAAAACAAAGCTGATTGAGCAATGCGGATACTGCAAACTATTGTGTTAAAATAGATAGCAACAGTGGTGAATAGGAGAGAGTAGTGACCCAGGACAAAGAGACTCCAGATCCGAGGCCCTTGATCAGGAAGCTAGAAAGACCAGGTGGTGAAAAAACGATAGGGGGGAGAACGTAGCATCAGGAGGTGTGTCGGACGGTGGTATAATGGGATGCCACAGAAATCCCAACGCCCCGAGGTGGCGCTCGACCTACTTCCTAAAGTCACAGTCATAATGTATTCAGCAAAGAGGCATTCTCGAGCTCGACACGACATCACCTTGGCAAACTTCCCAGTCGTTCGTTCAAGTTACACACCTCCATCCTCCTTTCGTTTAAACGAACATTCTATCCACATGTTACACATCCACATAAACAAGCACCGGTTCTCCAACACCTTCGATCTCTGGAATCACGCATTTCAGGTCGAATGCCTTTGCAAGTACTATCTTGAAAATCTTTTGAACATTAATCGATGCGGATGTTGAACAGAAGATTAGCGATGCATGCATTGCTCGCGCAAATCGCTTCGCCTGCGAACTCGTCGGTGGATAGATCCGAACGACTCAACAAATCCACGGACCTGTTTAGTGATTTCCTCCTGTTCATCCCGCGGGAAGGTTGCAAACGTGTCAAATTTCGTCCCAATCAAGAATGGAATTGCGGTCTGTGAAAGGATTATGTGAGTTACATGCGCACGAGACCTTGATTGGACGTCATAAGAGCAAGGATGACTGCAGCATTGCTGCCAACACGTCCCCGTATTCCAAATCGCGTACGATATCGCATAACTGAAGACACCAAGGCAGCACATTCACCGACTCACCTTGTTGAACCCCCTAGCCTGTCGATACCACTCTTTCACCGAGTTCAGTGTCGACTTTCGCGACAGGTCGAACATGAAGAGTATGGCAACGGCATCATTGCAAACAAGAGGCAGCATGTTTACAAATTCTCGTTGCCCCCCAAGGTCCCAGATGGAGAATGTGATTGTCGTCCGTCGCACGGTTATTGTCTTCTCCATGAAATTAACGCCTGACTGATGGTTAAGCAAAGAACGATTTCGTTGAACTGGAACACTAACCCAGCGTCTGGATATAATCTTCATCGAAACTGCCCTCCACATACTTGACCATGAGACTCGTCTTGCCTATCTGCGAATCTCCGACCATTCCAACCTTGATGACCACGCTATTCTTCTCCTCGTTGTTTTCTAGCAATGGATGCGGGCTTTGACCGCTAGGGCCGGCCAGTGAGGAAGAGGAAGTTGAAGTCGTCGGAGCGGACATAACAGGGCCAAGTAGGGGGTTGAATCTGAATGAAAGATTTGCTGGAAGCTGGAAGGTGACCTTTTGGAAACTAGGGTATAGAGTGGTAGTATGAAATAGGAGGGATCAAAAGAAATCGGTAGAAAAGTGAGAGAAAAGAAGGTCGCGTTCTGTGATGCGTTGGTGAGAGGTTCGATAAGCGCTCCAGGTCAGAACGACCGGCCTACGCCCAGGAAAGAGCAGAACTGAGGCGTAAACTGCTTTGTCGTCCGTCAACAACCAACGCAGAAACAGACAAGGTGTAATGGCGAGATGGCTGAACTGGCACAACCTGGTCACAACGTGCCTCTCCAGTTCACAGGCTCGGCAGTCACAGTTTGAATTTGAACCACCTCACTCATCCATTGTCTGTACCGACACAACTCGGGCGGCGGGTCATACCTTACTGGGCGCTATCATTCATCCAGATATGCAACAGGATATTGATCAGTTGTGTTGTCGTGCAAACTTGTGCAACTGTTGAACGCGCTCAGCACAATCCTCAGTCTTTTCATCACCTAACAATTCAGGTCATAAACATGCGGTCCTTTCCATTTCCGTGTCGCCAAGTAGTGGCGTTTTTCTTATATGTACCAAGTGAGATCTGACTTGGATTCTCCTGTCATTCACGGTTGCCATTCCAGACACCGTTTGGCAGAAGTCTTCCCCTCATTCTTCGCGTTATGGGGGTGTATCAACTACACACGCGAGTTCCCTGCGTTCGTGCTTAAAACTGACTTGCAACCTACTGACCCAGAAAACAGCTTTGTTTTCCAGTGGTACACTACCCCTGTTCATGCTGTTGCGTATGGCTCTGTCTCTCCCCCTCTTGTTACTACAAGTGCTAAACTCTGAGATTCATCGGGGAAAGTAATACACCGATCACCTCACAATTGGTTGTGTATTGCCCTTGGAGTTGATAGTTGGCTCAGGGCTCCTTGAACATGAGTTGGTCGTTTTCATCAATTGTTCGGAACTTACTTCTTGCATGCATTTTGCAAACTGTATTTCACAGAAGGTCAAGAAGAACAGTCAAGAAGCAAATCGACGAACGTTTCCAACTCCCATATACTTTCGAGCCAAGCTGAAGGAGAAAAAGTGAAGTGTGATATCACGAGCTGTTGGAAATTGAGAACGCTTGGTAAGAGGTCTAAATGACTCTAGGGTTGGGCTTTGTTTATCCATGAGGTTGAAGGGAGTCCACGCGCATCACCCTCTGTCACGGAAGAACCCAGGGGCCGTCGTGTCCATTCACCAAAGCAGGGAAATGAGGCGAACCCCGTGCTGTACGATATACATGCTTTGATTGACGGCGTTATGCTGTGAAAGAGTAGAACGAGTCCAGATATAACGCCAGCCTCAGCACAAGGGCAGGAGGCCAGAGACGTACGTGACCGCCCCACTACAATGCTGTCCCTTAGCCAACTCATCCAAATTATCGATCAATCCACTTACAGGCTAGATTTGACCGGCGTCGTGGGACTATTCGGAGGCGACAATGCGGTCGATGCACTGGAGACAATCCACTTGTACACTGGTCGGAGATGGGCGGGATGGTACAACTATCCAGGAGCCGCGACCGTAGCAAAGAGATTTGGCCAGATGGCCGACAGTCGATTGTGGGACAGTCTCTTCCCTGGACCAAACGAATCCCCCGAAATCACTTTCAACCTCGCTGGAAAGTCTGGCCCTGATTACAGCGGTTTATTTTCTGGAACCAAATTGCAGACAAAGTATCTGGGGTATTTGATAGCGGAGGCGTGCATCAAGTATCCCTCCAAGCCGCTCAAACTCCTTAAGAAGGACGGCACTAAAGGGAGGGTGACTGGGAACCCTGCCGTGGTCACAGTCATTTCGCTTCTTCCACAACAGCACGAAAAGATTTCGCGGAGCCTGACAATGAATGACATCAGCCTCACCAAGAAGAAGCATGAAGTTATCCCAATAAAACCAAAACGTGACCCTCCTCTCGCGCTCTGGGCAATCGTACCATCGCTGATCAGCATACTTGCTGCTGTTTTCAGCCTCCTCGGCCGGGATCCCCTCTGTGGATCCCTCATTCTTCTCGGCATTATCAGTAGCGGGTTATCATCCTTTGCCCTCGGGACAGCGACACTAAAGATTCGTGTTCCGGTACCGTCCGTAGCCTCGCCTCCAGGAGATGGATTGATGTTGCCAGCGGATGGAAGCATAATCGTCTTGAAAGGAAAGGAAGCCGATGTGAACATAATCACAAAAGGGGAGTTCGAACTCGATTATTCCAACGGGATACTGCCGCATGAGAAGTACCACACAATCGGAGCTACCTCACTCCTCCTGATGACGCAGTTCTTGGTACAGCTCCTCCTCATCCCACTCTGCACCTTCTTCGGCCAAATCATGTTTCTTGTTTCATTCATCGTTTCGGGAGGGTATCATTTATATGTGGTGTCGCATGAGACGGAAATGGTCCATCGGGAGCTCCTCCTTCAGGAGCTGTCGGTGCGAATGGACAAACGCAAGTTAGGGACGAGGACGCAAATGGCAGTCTTTGCTTGTTTGGTCCTAGGAGACGCCGACCGCCCAGGACCGCCAATGTCTAACCCGGGTGCTGTTTTGAGTCACATTCTACCCAACGAGACACCAGTTTGGAGTTACTGGAAGAGGAAGGTGTTAAAGGAGCTGGAGCATTTCTGGAATTGGGACTCAGAATTTTCACTCCCCTACACTCCGAGCATCCAAGCCGGACCCGAGGATCAAACGGAAGTCGATGAATACTCGAACTTCACAAAACAAGATATAAGTCTCCTAGACGACCTCATTGATGACGCTTGGTGCGTCTTCAACGGATATCACAAGTGGCGAGATGGGGAGTCCGAGGTCGGGCAGGAGCGAGGCGGCGGCGGCGCCGAAGGGCTTGCAAAAAGCTCCTTCCTTCCGGGAGGTAGTCCTGCTTAATGTTTGTGAGCATCACACATCCTTGCTTCGAACAAAGTTCAGGTATCTTAGTTTCAATTGATGAGACGCCGAAGCCTAATGTAACCGCGAGTTACGCCATAATGTTGTAGTATGTTGTTCCAAAGCGTGGCCTGGCCCCTGGGTATCTGGTATCAATGCATACTACATGACAGAGTAGTCACGCGATGGTTTGCTACCTTTCAAGTTTAATGCACCTCTTAGCTCGATACTGCATACTTGACTCGCGAGCATGCTAGCCAAAACTCCTCGCCGCCTTCTTCACTCCAGCCTAGTGGACCGACATCACAATCGGCGCAAATGAGGAACTTGATTGGTTTTGGCGAGGCTATGACGGGGAAGGAGGGACATCACATATTGTCATACATATCGATACGAGGGCTCCGATACCTGTTGTATCTCCCGCACGAATCACGGGTCGAGAAAACCCAACATTCTCAAACTCCATTGGGGATGGTGTGACAAGCCACCATTGCACCGTCGCAGGGGGTACCGGAAGCGGAGCCAGAACGGGATCAACGGGATGCCCGGGGGAGTCTATCTGATAAACAGTTGACGTGTATATCGTGACGTCGATGTCTGCATCCGCCTCACCTCGATCCCAGATCGCTCGACCAGCTTGCCGACGCCACGCTTCAGGATGACACTACGACAACCTCGGGGACAGAGGAGGTCGTATCTGTTCGTTGAGACACCTTCCTTAGATTCGTGAGGAAGAGTGAGGTCAGGCAACATAAGTTCTTGGAACGTTTGGCCTTCTGCAGGCGGTCTCCCTGGGACCATGCGCAATGCCTCCAGGATCCCGGACGGTAAAGGAGTGCTCATGTCGTCGAGTTTACTAGTAGTGCCTTGGGCCCGAATTTTGAGAGATGCAGGATGGGAACAAGTCCTGTACTCCGCCCCTAATGACTTGAAGAGGGAAGGACTAAAATCAAAAAAGTGGATAGACAAAATGCATTAAGAGGGAATCGAACCCCCGGCGGGTCGATGGCAACGACCCAGGTTACCACTACCCCATTAATGCGATGGTGAAGATGAACAGCATTTGAATCAAGTACACTTGGATGGCTTGCACAGGTTACACGGTATATACACAAGACACTCTCATCCAAAATAGCTTACAAATCAGGCCAGAATTCTTGAAGCGTCAGACTCACGACAGATTCGCTACCATCCCCCCGCCGGTCCTGAACTGTCCAATAACCTCACCTGCATAGTTGACGACGACCTCTCTCTCCCGTCCGGCAATATTATCATCAACGGTAAAGATTGCAGCGGTGAGCTCTCCATCACTCCAAGCAAAGTCAAGGGTAATCCCGCCCCGGATACGCGCGCCCCTGATCGAACCAGTGTTCCAATTGGCGGGTAGCGCTGGGAGGAGTGTCACTTGAAGTGGAATGTCGATACTAGCCACGTCAGGAGCTTGCAACAGACCATTCTGCAAAAGGGGTAATCAATTTACACTATTTCCTCTGGCATCTACTTAATGACTGACCAGAAGTGCAGCCGGGTATCCAAAGTTGGCATCAATTTGGAACACGGCCGATCCAGGGGTATAAAGATCGAATAGGTTCGGGGCAAAGTTCCTCTCGATAGTGTACTAGCGGGGTAATCGTCAGAAAACTAAAGTGAAAACAATCCGGACACATACAGTAAGCTCCTTGTAGAACTCGCTTTCGTTTCCGAGTTGGGCCCAACCCGCTGCTCTCCAGGTCTTCTCCCAGCCTGAATCAGCATCTGGGCCAGTGCCATTACCTCTGTGAAGTAAACTTGTTTCAGCGGCTGCCAGAACTTGCTCTTTGGTATAATTCAGGAATGTTCCGTTGACGGTCAAGCCGCCTTGTAGAGCAGGATCATACGATGCAATAGCATAACCTGGGTATAACTGAACATTCTATGAGTTGCGTCACACAGGATAAACACAATGTACTGACACCTATCAGGTGACTTAGGTGGCGATGGGTATCCGTTGGTGAATCCATATCGACTTTCCATTCTGAGAACCGTCCAGCGGTTGGCCAAGTAGAGTGAGAGAATTTACCTTGTAATTGACCCCACGATCCGACGCGGAGGCCCATGTCCATTTGAGCGCGCTTGGATAGCACAGCTAAAGACCCAGTTAGAAAACCTCTCTGCCAGGTAACAAAACATACAATTCAAGAATGCAGTGTCCGTGTCATCAGCAGCCGCGTATCCTTTCTCAACGGCGTTGAAAAGCTGCCAAATAAGCTGTTGAGCGTGAGCACATCCTAGATCCTTGTTATTCAATGCGGTGTGATATTAATCTGTATCGAGCGCACCGAATGTGATCGGAACCTGCTCAGGCGAGTTGCAGGGTGCTGTAACTAGAGTGGAGTCGTTGAAGTATAAATCTTCGATAAGCTTTTCAAGGTGGAAACTTGCAACAGCCTACAGGTAGCCCATCATGAGATTTCGTCTCAAAGACGACAATCATAATCACCTTTACAAGCGGATATCCTTGCGATTTCCACCATTGAACATCGTTAGTGTAGTCAAAGTGATCCCAAGCATGGACCATCTAGCATGCATGGGCATATTATATTACCATAACCAAAAGTACTTGACAACGTACCATCCAAACATTCGACTCTACGATGAATTTGTGAACTGCACGTCTCAACTTGACTCGGACCAACGACGCACCAGGATAATCGGCCCATAGTGCCGAATTGCCGCTCAGCTTCATTCCAGTGTGACCAAAGATCTGGGAAGCTTTAGGAAATCAAAGTGCTCAACAAATCATGCAGGCGTACGTTCATCTACAACAGTATTAATGTGTGCCACGCAACATGCCGGGATAGATAACTGACCTCGCTATGAGTTACCCAACCAGAGCTGATGTTGTACAGAACCCAAGCGGTATAGGCCCCACGTGGAGCCCAGGTATTCTAGAACCATTATACTTGGATGTTCCTTCCCTCGTAACTGGTAGCATACCTCGAAGTAATCAAATAAGGGAGTAACAACATCCATGTTGGTCATCTCAGCGAACCAATAATTCATCTGGATATTGATGTTGGAGTCTAAGAATGAAGTTAAACATGCCAGCTAGTTTGAAATTCATAAGCGGACTCACGGTAGTCTGTTTCATATTTAGCGTCGTTTATATCATCTAATTTGGGCGTAAGCAATGAACACTCACCCGCAGACCAAGCGTTCGTGAACCCATCGGCCCACTTGCCCTGCAAGTTTGCTGGTAGAGTCCCTCTAGCGCTACTAGCTAATAGATATCTGCCAAAATTGAATGTCAGCCATTCCAAGTATGTGTTTCCAACGTCCGTTTGGTATGATGCAACAATCTGGTCCGTAGGCGTGCTGAAGTCTGGTATCTGGCCAAGCGAAAGCGAAAATGGTCCCATGATCGACTGGTAGTCGGCAACATGTTCCGCGCGAACAGAATTGTAGCCCGAAGATTGAAGATTTACTGAACCCAAAAGGTTGACAAGATTGTTGTGAGGGTCCGTGCCCTGAAAAGAGTAATCGAAGGCAGCATTTCCAGTTCCCATAGCATAGTTGGTGTCGCCGACCCAAGTAATCCACGATTCGGAGGCCCCATGGACGCTGAGCGTGGCGTTAGGAGGACTTGAGCCGGGGACTGCAGAACATGCCGTGAGGCCGCCTGGAGCCTCCACTTGGGCAAGTATTTCGTAGAGCATCCCAGGGTTGGACACATAGCCCCGGATACTAAGAGTCGAGTCATCAAGACAAGTGACATTGGGAGTCGGAAGTCCGATCTCGGCGCTGACAGAGAATGCGTATGTGAGTGGTGGGAGTTGGTAGGTAGAGTTCACGTATTGTACGCAAGCCTGAATGGGGTGCGAGCAGAACGTCTCTCTGTCACCGGAGTCAGTCTGCTGTTCTCTCCTTAGAGCATCATCAACATACCGGTTAAAGGATGCACCACCCTGCGACCACGTCGTTCGTGTAATCGCTTCGTCAAGGTCCAACCACCTCGCATAATTTGTCACTATACCGAAGGTGTCCAATGTCGCCAGTAAGTACCCTGCTCCGGCATATGAACCTGCAACGATTCCACAGGGAGAACAATACCACGAAGAACATAGCGTGTGAATAAGCATCAGTTCCAAAGATGATAATCATCCTTCCTCACCATAGGCTCCGGCATCAGCCATAATCTCCTCGATGTCTTTGCAATGCTGTTAGTTTCAATTTTGTG
>JBBPLK010000087.1:10573-22953 GCA_038089735.1 Exsudoporus frostii
GTATATGGACAAAACAATCGTACTATCAATTGTGCCAGATGAGCTAGAAAAGATAGTTTGGCGAATCCTCTGCATGTCTTGGGCGAGTTGAGTGTGCTGCGAGGGCAGACTATTACCACCGTTGTACGACTGCGAAGATGAGTTTATCACTTCTAGATGCAAGGCCGGACCACATACAGGATCTTGGAAAGGTCCACCGGACCAAAGAGATTCAATGTTGAGCTGAGTTGACTCCTGTGAGGTGCCACCAGGAAGCATCGCTGTGTGTGCCATGTACATTCTCGGAAACGTGTAGACCGACATAACTAGCACATACCAGCCAAATAACCATTTCCGACTGGAAGCAATTCCTGCGCCCATATTTGTCCCGGCGTGGTATACCAGAGGCCATTACCAGAAGACGGAAAACCAGGAGGAGCAGAGAGTGTGAACGATGCACATGTTGTGACTGTTACAAGGCAATAAAGCTGTCTGAACAGCATCTGCATGGAGTAGGGTAGGTAACCCAACAGGAATTGATAGAAAGAGAGAAAGCAAGCCCAGATGGGACCGCCCACGAGTTCGATCGGCGAATCCATGTTTCCTAGCAAGACTTTATAGGTGGTCCAGAAGAGAAGATGTCCGAATAGATGATTTTGTTATTCTCTAGAAATCTGACACGATGAACCGGAGAATCGAAGCTATTTTCATGCTCCAAGGACTCGCGACGGTCAGTCCTAGGGTGGGGGCGGAACGGCTGGTGGTGATGGGAATTCGGTTTGGATGAGACCGAAGCTTCGTTTGAGCGTGAGCGACGTGGACGTGATGAACAAAAGGATGAACCCACCTAAAAAAAGCGCCGGGGAGCATGATAAGATTTGGCCGGTCGGATCCCATGGCACTGTCCCTAACGTAGCTACAATCGTTAGGCGACCGAACTAGTTTGTTATCACGTGCCTTTGATACACGACACCAGGATTGGCCCGGGCCGGAAGGTAGTATGAACGAGTCTGAGGATATGCATGGTTGGGTGCATCAGATATTATTCCCCCTCGCTACTTAGCGACATAACTTAGTCGAGTCGATCTCAAGATCACTGCATACTCACAGTACTACATAATACAGTGGATGGACAAAAGAGCAAGGGTTCGATCACCGAAATTTCCCGTATACAAAATTTGCATTCCCGCTCCGTGGACCGTTTCGTTAGGTTACGGTATATACCGCATTGGTTGTCTATGAAGTGACTTAGCCCCGTGTTCCAGTCGGCGGAACTGGTAGAATATTGGATGTTGCAATTGTCAGGGAATTGTGAGGAGATAACAATCGGACACGATACGTTCTCACGAGCGAATTTACTCCACTCCGAGAACTTTTTCTGACGCGGCACAATTCGATCTGATGTTTGCAACCACTAGCACAGTTCGATGGTTGTTGGAACTTGGCATACACGTACACAGCTCGCGCCCGGATAGCATGTGTGATCCATCTCGGAAACCTCGTCCTAATTTTGGATACCTGGGAAGCACCATGTTAAGTACCATCGACAGGAAGTGTTTATATAACAGGTTTGTATGATTGTACACAGTCAGGACGCAGACGTACAATTAAATTGGTCGTGCCAATACAACACCACTGATCTTGATGCTATACTGTCCAAAGTCCAGTTAACTCTTGCACCTAACTTTGCTCTACGAATCGATCTATTTAATTTTTAATGTGTTCCCAGCAACTTGTACACCAAAATACAGACCGGGATAGTGCGCTGAATTGCCATTATGCATCATAGAAGTTTAAGTGAAGCTCAGCGCTCACCATAATGGTGCACATTCGTCTACAGTAGAGTTAATATATGCCAAGTAACATACCATGATGCAAACTCACCTCGTCATGAGTCACCCAGTTAGAGCTGATATTGTACAGGACCCTTGGAAGGCAGTGCAAGCCCCATGTGCCCAGGTATTCTATGTCAGTTCCACCCCTGTGTTCCTGACCTCATGGTTGGTAACATACCTCAATGTAATTCAATCAATACAACATTCATGCTCAGCGAACCAGATCTAAAGATTGAACAAAATTAAAAAGAGGGATTCATGAAGGTAATTTATTTCAGAGTCATTGTCGCAAATATCATCTAGTTCGGGGGTAAACAAAGAACACTCACCAGACAGCCAAACAAGCATGAACAAAGTAGCCCAGTCGTCTTGCAAGTTCAAGTTTACCAGGAGCCTCCAGTGCTCCTAGCCAATAAATACCTGCTGAAATTGAATGTCAATCATTCCAAACACGCATTTCCAACGCCAGTTTGATATGACGCGAGGACTTGGTTTGTAGGGATGGTGAAGCTGGGTACTTGAGCGAGCAAAGTGAATCTGGTAGTCTGTGATATGTGTACTGCGAACAGTGGTACAACTCGTAAACATGGGCTTGGCCGACGCCAGAAGACCAACGAGACTGACATGAAGACTTGTACGTTGGAAAGAAGAAATGGAAGTTGCATTTCCAGCTGCCATGTCATAGTTGGTATTACTAACCCGGGAGCTAGATAATTCATGCTGTGGAGGCACTGGTCACACACAAGGTTGGCACTGGGACGATTTGAGCCGATAACGGCAGCGCATGTCGCAGTACCGCCTGAGCTTGTATGGTTGGACACTTAGTCTCTGATACTGAGGGTCGAACTGCTGAGACAAGCGACGCAGGGCTGAGAATTCCCCCATCCAGTTGGATGATGTACTCTGCGAGCATGGAGTTCACATGTTGCACACAAGCCTGAATGGGATGCGAGCAGATTATCTCTGTCACTTGAATTAGTCGACTGTCGACTGTCCATGATTTCATCGACATACCGGACAAAAAGCCTGTACCACCATGTTGTTCATGTAATCGCTCCGTCAAGCTTCAACAGTTCGGATCGGAAAGTGTGTTCGAGTCCCAACAGGGGTTGAGTCACATGATCCAATCGAGCGCTTGATTGCCGCGAATAGGCAGCTCCAGAGGGCTGTTCCCCTTGAGTTGCATACCAAGCTCGCCTCGCGCGTATCACTGTCCAGCCCCCAACTCCCTTTCACCACCATTGTACACCACCATGGCTGCAAGGCCCCTCAACGATGACGAAGTATTAAGCGAGATGAACAAGATGGTTCGTTCCGTCGATCCGTTCAGTGACACGTTCCTCAACGCGGGAGGGGCATGTCTAGGTTGCTTTCATCAAACAAGAAGCCTTGGAAAAGGCTCGAGAGATCAAAGTCAAGGCAGACGAAGAGTTTGCCATCGAGAAGGTGCGCGGCCCTTTCCAACGCGGCATCAACAACCACAACCCATGTGGCTCGTCCGGCGCGTGCTCATTCATAGTCGTTCCCCACGGGTAGGCCAAACTCGTCAAGCAAGAACAACAAGCTATCGATGGGCAATACGAAAAGAAACGCAAGGGCGTCGAGGTTGCGCAAAAGATGTACGTATACAACGCCCGTATTGCCATGACGTCGCTCATTCAAACGACTGCGTAGCGCACAGTCTAATCTGACGAACAAGTCGCGTTTGAAACTGTTGCATCGCAGGGAAGAGCAGGTCCAGGAATTGTTTGAGATAGCACGTTCGCAAATCGTGACGTTTGCCGAGGACGAGGGTCGGTATACGCAATTCCTCCAAGGGGCCATCGTTCAAGGATTCCTCCAACTCATGGAGCCAAACGTGACATTGATCGTGCGTGAAAAAGACGTCGAGCGGGTGCAAAAGGCCGGAGCAGCTGCTGTTGAGACATACATCCAGCTCAGCGGTCGTCAGATAGCTTTCGATGCCCAGGGAACACTGAGCGACGAGGGGTACGATTCCGTTTTATTCTAGTGTATCGTTCAAAGTTTCTGATATACCGTCAACTAGTTCTGGAGGTCTCAAACTCGTGAACGGCAGCAAGCGAATAACGATCGACAACACCCTGGATGAGCGTTTAAGACTACTGGAAGACAGAGTGGGCAACTTCTTTTGAGTCAGAAGTCTCGGCCGCTGACACTCTAATACAGATGTTGCCGGAGATCAGAAGAGATTTGTTCGGACCCAATGAGAACAGAAAGTTCTTTTCATAATCCTATGCAGATCATCATCAGAGTTTGGCACCCCTCTGGTCACCAGCAGCCGACCTAATCACGAAATGCGACGTTTGATATTTCGTGTAAAGGTGTACTCTGCTGGCGCAATCCAACATATCCTGTTCGCTTCAGTGATAACCACGAGGCTCGTCTCGATACTTTGGTTAACTCGACCCAGTGATCTTCTCTTCCGAGTGCCGGGCCAAGTACTGCTGTGGTCATACTTGAATCGTCCGTGAGTTGTGAATGCATGCACGTGGAGCAGGCAAGTTGGGACGAAATCAAGGCAACGTAACGACACCAGTCCCAACCTACAATCCAAGGGGGGGTCACATCGTTCTCACAGAAAAAAAAGAAAGAAAAGGCCAAACAATTCCAAAATTCCAAAAGACTGCATTAAGAGGGAATCGAACCCCCGGCGGGTCGATGGCAACGACCCAGGTTACCACTACCCCATTAATGCGATGTTAACGTCGTACTAGATGGTCAACAAGGGGTGCAACACGACACCAGTGCAGTGATACTGTTTCGCCACGCCAAAAATAATCAATGATCATCGATTACTTATCGATATCACCAGTCTGACATTTCGTTCCGATCATAACCCTCGTCGCTACGCCGTTCTATCAAGTACATATGACTTTTTTATGGACACATTGAGTCCGTGCCTCTTTTCGTCAATACAGTACTACATGGTGCTGTACACTATCGCGGTAATTTCCTCTGCGGTATTTACGGATCGCCGCGTTGGGGCATGTGTATCATGTACATGAACTATAGCCTCGTTCATTGTCAATGATCGAGGGCAACGTGTACACCGACGGGTCGGTCGGTCGGTAGTCTCAGTGCTGATTGTGATCATTCCCGCTGCACGATGACGGCTTTAAGGCTAACCAATGATGGGCCAGCATGGTGCTACACCACGCGTGACACGGGCAGCTGGCTCCTATACTCCGTTCAAGTACTTCCTTCCACACGGTACTTACCTACTTATGATGCACAGCTCTCGTCTATCGCTCCACCTCGCGTATTCATATTCTAGGAACCCGCAAGTCTAATGATAGGTTGCGTATGTGAATGAAAAGAGCAACCAGGCGGGAATGAAATCCGGCATCGACGGCAAATGCTTCCAAGTGGGTAGTACATGACACATGGACGACAACCGGAAGAACGCAAGGTGTCAATGCAACAGTCCAAGATGGTCGTGAGTAATTTATCGTGTAATGTGATGGGGAATAACTTTGGCCATGGATGTAATAATTAGGTAGGTCCGTACAAAAAACGCGGTGAAATTGGTGGGGATGAATGTTCTTCAGCTGAAGACATGTCTCTCTATTGGGGTTGTCTTTCAAGTCGTAGTAGATGTTTGAGTCAAGGCACGATGACATAGTGGGTACTTCAAGGCCGCTTGAGTACGCCACATGGTGCATGAGGAAACAGTGAGGTGGCGACAACATGGTGTTTAGTAGGAAAAGATCATCAACCATGGGTTTAGGACGATCTGGAAACGACACGATTGGTCAGCGTTCATAAATGGCATGTGTGATAGAGCGCGGCATAGAAATATCCATGTAGAGGCCGATCACGCAAACATCCGCACGGAAACAGTAGGCCGCAAAGCGATGGAAAGAATGGAAGAGTGCTCACAGGGAACAATATGTGACAAGCACAAACAATCCTGTGGTGCGAAGCACGTTAGAAGAACAAGCATCCAGGAAAGGAAATGACTAACGCCAGTGGAAGAATGACAGCCCATCCGTTTCCAGTGAGCTGCCATTGATAAGGAACAAGCGGTGTGCTGACGATAATCATGCCCACGATGAGCACGAGGCACACGAGGAAGGGAAACCAAAACCTGCAGGATGTGGTCGCGCATCAGCATCGATCGAATTACCTCGTCGGGTAATGGAACAATAGACATCGGGAACGTATCATGGAGCACGAATGCAGGAAGGTTGGAGCGAGGAGGTTCCAGCAGGGATACGCCAGGAGCGTGATACAAGGAATGCGGAGCTAGACGAACGCTCACCTCTTCAATATCCTCGGCACTTCCTTGAAGAAATTGGATCGTTCCACTTCCTTCTTCGTGGCCGTCCAAGTGATATCGTATGAGAATAGATGCGCCAACATGGCCAGTGAAAGCGGAATACCAAGACCACCGAAGAAGAAGAAACTGGTATTTGATGAATCCTGCTGCTAAGGCGGCCAGATGAGAATTCAGTACTCACAAGAATGGAATCCACATCAAATTTTCCATGACAGCCCACAGTATACCCTTCTCGCCTAGTCGGTATTGCAGGAGTGCGTAGCCCAGATTTCCGAGACCGAAAAACACGACAGTTGTGGCCAGCCAGATCTCGAAACTGTGCATGTAAAAACCGTCAACAGGAAACTGAAATCCGAGTAAAAAGTAGTTCAGGAACGAGAGCGTGACAGAGACGGAAATTCCATCTATAGATGACCGATGATCGCCGTTAGAGTGACAAAAGGGATCGAATGAAATAGGACGGACAGTACGAGAACATGTCTTGGGAAAAATCAGATTAAGCTAAATCTTGCGTCAGAATTAGTGAACGTACAAGCCAACATGGATATCTTGTAGTGTGTCGGAGCGCTTGACCACATGAATTTGTGAATTTGGTGATTGATTGGTCCTTTGCGCCACCATTGCACAAGTGGGTTGAACAACAACCTATTGAGGTGAATTATTACCCATGGGACACGAGATGGGCAGGATACTTACTCGCTACATCCATAGGCATACTTCTGCCAACGATTAAGCTCGTCGTCCACGGTGAGTGAAACACCCTCCTTAAAGCCACATTTAGAGTATGATGCCCATCTGGATAAGAAGTATGCTTAAACAAGACAATTTCCGAGTGTGGGGCTGGAGCCAACGCACCGGATGATATACCCACGTAATTGTAATCTGAGAGCCATATCAAAGTCCTCGCTTACATTGGATTCCGACCATATCTTTTCTTTACCATCCGCGGGGTCGACGAAAGCGGCATCTTGGAGAGCCTGCCAGCGGAGGAAAGCATTGTGGCCGACAAATGGGGCGACTTCACCATTAGCGCAAGCCATGGAGATACATTTGTTGATCCGACGTGTGAAGAACGCAATCCCATTTTCAAAGTAGTGATGCGCGACCTGCATGACGTCTGGAGTGTCTGTGAGCACGCCGAGGTGAAGAAATGGGGGGGGATCGGAGTCACGGACCGCTCTCGTGCTGCAGTACTGCAAGCTCCTGGCTCGCGAGCTCCGCGAACTCGCGCGCAGCATCGCGGAAACAGTCCTCCGGTACAACCGTATCAGAGTCGACGAGTAACACTATGGGACCAATGCGGAGCGAACGGGAATTCGCTGCCCAGGGACGGTAGAGGGAGCCAGATTCTTGGAACACTAATCGTGGGAATCCCTTTAGTGCCAACGGAAAATAGTAGCGGAGAATCGAATCTACCTTCCTCCATTGCCATCTGCAATGCACGTTCTTCCAGGTCTTCGGTTGCAAGAATTGGAAGGCTGGGCGTATTCGGTGCTCCAGAGCCACTTGTAGAGACAGGAGCGGAAGCCCCCGGGGTTCCAGGTCTAGTAGGGGTGCCAGTACCACTTGATGCTTGGGCTATGTACGGCTGAATCACACTTTGGTCGCTTCCTGCACGCCCTTCATATTGTAACCCGTATGTACCGGGAGTCGGTCCCGTTGCATAGTTATCCAACCCTGACGTAGAGACGGAACCGCGGACATTTGAGGATGAAGTCTCCGAATGGAGACGCTCGAGGATGCGCTCCATACGTAAACTCAGATCAAGGGCGTAATTCATGTTGGACGCTTTCTTAAAACGACCTGCACGTCTAAAGCCTACGAATTGCTTCGCAAAAGTCGACCATGGAGTGATACAGCATACATACCTCGTGAATTGGTCTTGGGGTTGAATGTATGCGCTGGACGAGCGACCCAACCGATGTTATGTGTAGCATAAAAGGACAAACGAGCAGCGGCGTCATCGGGAGGGAGCAGACGCAAACCGTCGTCATTGACGAATATAGAAGACGTTCCGCCTTGTCGGGCGTAGGTCTGCATGGCACGCTTGAGTGACTCTATTGATGGGGCCCTAATTTTGGTCGTTAGGCAGTTCGCGATCGGATAAACTAGGAGAGACCCACAAAACTGCGTCCAGGCCTTCTTTGTAAACTGGCATTTGGATCGTGATATGAGGAAGTGCAGCATCCACTTCCTTGTTTGGCTTGGGTGGGATCGCGGAGTAATATCGCGAGTTTTCGTAGTAGTGTGCGATTGGACCGAAGGTCATGGAGAGGTTCTGGATGAGCTGAAGAGTAAAGAACTGGGAAAGGCAACGTGTTGATAGATAGTCTGCGTAAGACGGATGAGGACTGACCAATGACACGGCGAATAGGACTGGAACAAGGATGAGGAGCAGGAAATGTGTGTAGTCTTGGTCGAGCAAATACTCCTGGACGAGGATCTTGACGCCGTTACCCATGAAGACTGGAATGGGAATGGGATTTAGGGAATAGTGGATTTGATTGTAGGTGTTCTTACCTGCGGAAAGCCCCGCAGCCAAGCCATTGTAGAAGGGGGCATAAAGGACCGTGGTGCGCTGAGAGGGTTCTCGTGCCTTTTCAATTTCTGAGGGGGACATGAGAATCTTGCGCCCATACCACGTGCGTCGGAATCGTGGTGGAGGGGGAGTTGAGCTCTCGGATTCGACGTGTTTCTCTTTCACCCGGGGTGTGCCGACGGGGGAGTGGCCAGAGACTGATGGGGGTGCAGAATGAGTAGAGACGACGGAGGAGGAGACGGGAGGACGATTTCGCCAGAGGAGACGTATGAGACGGTCTTCGAAATCACGGGCGATGGGTATGATGGTGTCCAAAGAGTCGGACCAGACGACGAGGACCCGTTCATCGCGCTGGAGGGAGGTTAAGCTGTCGAGGGGGACGGATACGAGGCAACGCACGCACGATGAACGCAGCGTTTTGCTCCTTGTCGGCCTGCGGAAGGAGGACCATGGTGTCCATGATCTGGATGCGGGTGTTTGCGTCGACATAGATACAGTCCACCTTGTCGTCGCCGATGCACTCTGCGAGGGCGGCATGTACGGCGGCGCTCCTGACCTTTACGGCGACGAGGGGGTTGAGGGCAGCGACGGCGGCCTCGAAGGGCTCGAGGGCGGCGACCTCGTAGGGAAAGACGCGGAAGGAGCCGTCGTGTGTGCGGAGACAGACGCCGGGGGGGAGGGCGTCTTCGTTTGGACGAAACCAGGCGTCGCCCTGGGTCTGCTTGAAGATCCAGTGGAGGGTGGCATCGTATCTGTCGTAGTCCATGGCGGCGACAGCGGGCGATACGAGTCGAGTGCACGTACCTTATATGAGGGAGCGGATCTGAGATCGGCCCAAACGGGGAGGGCGACGGCGATTCGAGCCCTCGTTTCAGCGAGATCCCGATTGTGCCATGAGGTAACCGTGCACACACTTAAACTCCCTCTCCGGGCAGCCTCTCCACCAATGTCTCCCAGCCATCGCCGACCCACCAGCGGGCAGTCCTGCAACGCGTCCAGCGAGGAGGACTCGCTCACCGGCCACCCGCTGTCCCCCCCGCGCCCCTTCTTCCTCGCCTCGTCCCGCCCCAGCGATGACTATACCTCCTCCATCGAGAACAACTCCGACTCTGATCGCGACCTCCCCCCCTCCTCTCCCTCCACCACCGTCTCCCCCCGGAGCTCCGTGACCGCCTCCTCTGTGCGCAAGACCCCGCGCAACCATCGCCGTCGCTCCCAGCTCGCAATCAGCGCACAGTCCGACGCCCACCCCGCGGACGACCAGACCTGGGCACCCACCAGCCTGTACGACCCCCCCATCCAGCAGAGACCACCCCCGTCCGCGTACAGCTTCCCGTTCCAGGCCTATCCCGGGAACCCTGACCCCCTCCCGGGCGTCGCATCGCGGAAGAGCAGCGCCGAATCGATGCGCATCGTCCCCCACTCAACAGCAACACCGGCCCGCACGCCGCGCATAAACAAGCTGGGCGACGCAGCCGGCCCGGAGGGTCTGCCCCTCCCCCATCCGCCCTTCCTGTCGAATACGTCATCCAACGCACCTTATCGCTCCTCGACTGGCTCGGTCTCGAATTCCACCCTCTACCGCTCGTCTGCCGCTGCGGGCATCGCAGACGCGCCCCTCCCGTCCATCCCGAGGACCAGCTCCGCGACCACGATGACCTTCCGCACACCCTTCCTCTCCCCCGCATCCCGTCCCTCGAGCACCTGGTCCCCGCCCCCGCAAAACAACGCTCTTCCCTTCAGCGCCCCCTCGAACGCAAACTCGACCACAGCCCTTCCCTTGCCTCCCGTCCAGAAAAAGGCAATGGCCTCCACCCGCTTGCGTGAGAAACTCAAGGTCGAGGAAAAGCCCTGGCTTGCGCTCAGCAAGACCAAGCTCGAGCGCGCGAGCAAGTGGATCACATTTGCCTGTCTCCTGCTAGGCATTGCCGTATCCGCGATACTCGTCTTTCGCGGATACCAGACAGTCCACATCCTTGAAAACAGCCAGCTGTGCATCGTCCTGGATGAGGATTTCACTGGTGGCAGCCTCGACACGAACAGCTGGTCATTTGATATCGAGCTGAGCGGGTTTGGGTGAGTCCGACAACAAACTTGCATAGAATGACTCTACATGCCACATAGAAACGGCGAGTTTGAGATGACAACCAACTCACAGAACAACGTCTACATCTCCGACGGCGAACTCTACATCATGCCAACACTCACCAGCGACACCATCTCCGGCGGGTATAGCTCTGTCATGGACGGTGCAACGTACACGCTAGACGGGTGCACTGCATCAAGTGGTACGTCCTGCGAGAGCGCAATCGGAGTCATTCACTGACCGCTGGTAGACGTCAATGACCAAGGAGCATTTGCACTGCCCGGCCAAAAAAGGCAATCCACCGGAAACGGAAACAACACAACCACTACCACCAGCAGCGGCACCACCAATGGCACCACCACGGGGAACAGCACCACCACTGGCGGTGGTACCATCAGCGGTGGAACAAACTCGACCAACTCGACCACCTCCTCCAACTCTACGTCGTCCTCCAGCGGAGCCAATGGGTGCACCGCCGTTTCCTCTGCCCAGGCTGGCACCGTGATCAACCCCGTCATGAGCGGTCGCATCAACACCCGGGGAAAAAAGACCATCAAGTACGGCAAGGTCGAAGTCCGTGCAAAACTGCCCCAGGGTGACTGGTTGTGGCCCGCGATATGGATGTTGCCCGAAGGCAACGACACCTCCACTCCCGAAGGCACCGGTGTTTATGGTGGGTGGCCAGCGAGCGGGGAGATTGACGTATGCCGAATGGTCTTTGCTGCCTCGCTTTCGATGCTGACGTCCTTGACACAGATCATGGAAGCGAGAGGCAACTTGCCTACATACCCTGCGCAAGGATCCAACTATGTGCGCTCGTCCATGAACTACGGTCCTTTCCCTTCCGGCACCACACCCATCTCGACCGGTAAGCCACACTTCATATCGACACCGTCGCGCTGAATGCGATCGTTACCTCCTCAGGCTCCAACAGTATCACCGGCACGCTTCTCAAGAGCCTCTACGGTTGGGTAAACACGAAACAAGGAAACTTTGCAAGCGACTTCCACGTGTACGCGATGGAATGGACAGACACCTGGATGCGGTTCTACACAGATAGTCGACTACAAGCCATGATCAATCTCGACATCTCGTCCAAGAATACGGACTCGTATTTCTTCAACGTGGGTGACTTCCCCGCGGTGGCGATGAACATGTCGTCGGGCAGTTACATCGAGGTTCAGGACCCATGGTCCACTGCCTACGGTGGTACCGCAGCTGCGCCCTTCGATCAACGTAAGTGTATCCTCGATGCTTCTTTTCCGATTCACATCTGAGCCCCGATTCGACGTTTATTAGAATTTTACCTGCTCATCAACCTTGCAGCCGGCGGAACCAATGGATGGTTTCCCGATGCCGTCGGTGGGAAACCGTGGTATGACAGCTCTACAAGTACGTCGAGGCCTCACCTGAGCTGACAGCGGCGCGCTAACATTAAATCATTACAGCTGCTATGAGAGATTTTGCTTCGGCGCAGAGTACATGGAGTGCGACATGGCCATCGAGTGCTGATAGCCGGGCTTTCAGGATGTAAGTGCCAGCATGGCCCCCTGTTTCAGCCACCTCATCAATCATTTGTACCTTGCAGCGACTACGTCAAGATGTGGCAACTTTGTTAGCTGATATATCTTGCCAATTGGG
>JBBPLK010000087.1:25373-70416 GCA_038089735.1 Exsudoporus frostii
CGACCTACTATTTCGGTAGTCCATCGACCTTGAGGGATTATCGTCAGTATCGGGACGTCGACAAGAATGCACATAACGAACCTGCTTTCCACCGTATTTCACCGCGGCCGCGTTCAGCCAACCGATCAGGTATCTACGGAGAGCTAGGACACGACCGGAAGCTCAGTCCCAGGACCAGAAAACGTCCGGATGACTTACCCGGAAGCCGTTCCCGACCCAAGAATAAAACGTGCTTGCTGTATCCTCCGCGCTCCTCCACGGTCTTCTGGTACAACTCCCGCATTGTCTGACTGTTTGGAAGTTTTGCCGTGTTTGACCAGACTTTAGCCAGCGCAAGAGTCGAGTATTCTGAAAATGAGAACGACTGTGTGCCCAACGTCACTGCGTCTCGAATGAGCAGAGGTTGAACGCAACACGAAAATCTGGCTACAAACTTCCGATGAATGCCAGAGTGGGGTCCTGGATATAAAACATATCTAAATGCAAGTCACGGATGTGTGAGCCGTCCAAGGGAAGGAAAGGCGATACTGTCTTAGCAGAGCCTTCGTGAGGCACATTCGTCGTACCGTCGTAGTACTGTGGCAAGAACGGAAACGAATACCGGAAGCCAGTGGCAAATATCACGCTATCGATTCCCGATAGGATCTAAACATACTGTCAATCGTTGGAACACCTCACAAGTGAAACGAAACGCACAGTACCGTTCTTGAGTTCGACGAGGCCAGATTGAATGGGAGACCCTTCGGATATAGGTAAGAATTGTTTGATTTCCCCAACGAGAGTCGTGTTTTGGGGTATCCGGCGCATGTAATTTTCTAGCCTATAGTGCGCCCTGCGATCTATGACAGCACCAAATATTATGGGTAACTGTTAGTCTACACTGTGACACATACCAGTGTCGGGCTTGAGTTCCAGGAAAGTGTTAAGTCGCGGCAAGCTGCTGAAAGTATTTTACATCTTACCCGGAAGGATTGATAGACCTTTGCAGCCTGATGATTTAGATCCCTAGATATCTCCGATCCACTAACCTGGGCCACTCGTCAGCGTGGGACGAAAACTACTTCAGAAGATGGCCTACAGATGCACCGACAATAAGCACTGTCTGGTTTGCATATGACTCAGGTCGCCGATACTGTCTCGAGTGACGGACAAGACCGGGAAATCTCCGTACCCAGTCCTCCAAACCAGTAATGGACGGCATCGATGGTGAGTTGTACTTGCCTACAGCAACAACGACCGCATCGAAATCCTACATGCCGTGCACAATCATCCCAGGTAAGATACAACGCTCGACCAGAGGAATGCAAAACATGAGAAACGTACTTCGGTCCACCAAGTAGCTCGGTACGTGTCACGCCCAGTTGGTTTCAGAGATCTGAGCCAGAGTCTCCAACCTCGCTCTTGCCCGGCTTCGTTGATTCGTTTCTCGATATGCTCTACGCGGGTGTTGTAAGCGGTTGCGGGGTTTTCATCATTGCTATTGATATTGAGATAGGACGCGTAAGATCGAACGTAGTTGCGAAGTTGATATTGTGAGAGTTCTGGCGTCCAGAGTGAGTGGCTAGTTCGACCAAGGAACAAGAACGCACCCCATTGTGTACCTGCGGGCCAAGGCCATTGAGGAAACTAATGTGGGACAGTAGTAAGATCCTAGTAGAAGAATAGTGACCAGCCGTATTCTACCTACCTGTTGCACAGGCTACACGCGTCAAAAGAAGAGGAACGTGAACAGGTTGTATTTGTGTGGCGTGGAGGGCTGACGTACCGAGGGCGCATTCAACGTCAACGAATCCCATATCGGCTTCGGTGCTCTATGGTCTCTCCAGATCTCACCACTGTCCTCGAACTCCTCTGAATACGGAAGGTCGACGCTCGCTGGGGGAAGCGAAGGCACAAAGTCGCCGATGGCGGTCGGAGCGTTTGGCACGGGCGCATCGAGTGGAACCTCTTCCGTATAGTGCCAGTTACCTCCAGGGACGCTGTCTCGCTCAAAGATGCGAACGTCAAGACCGACTTCTGTCAGTTCCCGGTATGCGACTAGGCCACTGCAAGGTGTGCGTGAGTGAAGTTACGACGACTGGTGGACACACGGGATACCTTGGTCCAGCACCGATAACAGCGACCCTTTGAATAGGCCAGTCGAACCGGTACTCGTCCTCCTCGGCGGCATCCCGAAATGATGCTGCAAAGAGTGGTTGTTGGACGACGGCAGCTGAAACACCGGCTTGAAGCAAGAGCAGCCCAATGATCGGTCGCATGGATAGTTTGTACTCGAAGATATTGCCTGGCACACCAACTTGAAGAAGTACTTGTCTATTTATGTCTCTGGACAAAGCGCGGGACAAGATAGATAAGAGAGCACACGCAGCTGTGGTGTCGCCATTTCAGTTGCATCTTCGCAAGCGTCCCAAATTTAAAACTAAATCAGGGATAGACTGCAGGAGGATGAGCCTGAACGAAACACGCGCCAAAACTTGTTGACAATATTCGTAGAATTACAAGCAAATGGCGTGTGTGGAAGAATGCGACTCGGATACAATTTCTTATTTTATTCCCAGTCTAGGACCCTAGATGAGTTGCATGAGAGACCATTGATATGAGAAAATGGTCGAGGATGCCACAATAACGCGATACAACCTCAGTAACACGTGGCCACATACATTGAATATACAGCCGGTATGTTAATAGAGTGTCTAATCAACCTCGCGCTGAGGCAGCACTTAGGCAGAGGTGTCAGCGCTGAACCTGAAATTTAAATCAAAAGTCTTGATTCTGCCACGCGGGTACGTATGCCACAACACTCTCTCCGCCGCATCGCTCCCTTCTCTCCTGCCAAGACAGCAGCTGTTTAACTTGGTGAGGGCTTGGAACTACAGTAACGGAACAACTTTTAGGCCCTCATGACAGTGACGTCTGATGCCGAGGGCAAATGATGGCGGTAACCCACAAGAACGCGGGGAAAGTTTCGCCGTCGTGGGCACAATTTTCTGGGACCCGATGTGACAACCTGCCAAAGGTCGTAGGTTTGGCGGATGCGCTGACTAAGCTTTCAAATGTGGGAGTCCCTTTAACCGTCCCTGTGTACTTGACAAGCACTGTTACCCCCTGTTCAAATGCTGTGGCGTCATTACTAGCCACCGTACCAGGGGGAAATCCTTGCCCAGTTCGCCTGCCGGATGGGTTATTCGAATAACTTGAGCTCTCAACGCTTCCGATGTTTCTTTCACCCCGGGTCGATTTTCTGACACTTTCAAAGACTTCTGTCTAGGCGTAGAGACGGGCGATCTCGTGCCAGATATATAGGTCTGAGTTGGAGTCGCCATCCACAGAGACATATGATCGACGAGCGACACTGAAGTAGCGCTCGCATGACAGGGCTAAATGCCGAGTAATGATTCTGAGATAAGAAGACCAACGTGGTGGGCAGGTGTGCTGTCGAATGAGTGTGCCCAAAATCAGAGTGGTATCATCTGAATCGACGCGGCGACAATCAACGTCTAGGTCCAAGTACAGGTCAGATCCGACTTCAAGTTGATCGGCAATCACTGGCATCAGCACTCAACTGAAACCTCCCATAAGTCATGTTATTCAATCTTGGTGTGGGTACGGTATTGGACAGATAGTGCATCTATAAATGCGCACGTCGCGTTACCTGCATCGTCGACATTCATGCCGATGCTGCGACGCAGGTCGCGAGGTTGTCTCCTCCGAGTAAATGGAATTTTCAGGGCCATGGAGGATGACCGAGTTCGAGTTTTAATGTTGAACATTGTTTACATCAAACAATGTCACGGACAGCGTATAATTTTCACCTACCTTTGCCACGACCACGATCGACATGTGGCAAAGCGTTGTAACTTGTTTGGCAAAGGCTTTGAAAGTAAACAAACGCCCGGTCCCGGCCCGGCGATTTGCGTGCCGGGAGTCGCTATCATTGCTCCCGGCGGATCTGTCTTGTAAGGAACAGTCTTAACAATGCTCCAACTGGTCAATCATCTTTCGTTCCTTCGATGCTGTTCTTTCTACGTGTTACATGATACCATCCCAAAATGTTTCCTTGACGTATGTCCATGTACCCTGCCTTGGTCCAAACTGCTCCTATCACCCTGACCAGTCGATCATTAATACTTCTAAGGCACCCTATTCTGGTTCTGAAACAAGTGTGCAAAACGTGGAAATAAATCTATGCTTGTTTGGTGTTCTTGACTTCCATGGCGCCAGTCACATGTCGTACTGCAAAATCAAAGAATGAGTAGACCGAAGATCCCACGATCTTTAATCATCTTTCACCTGGATGATTTTCGAAACTGGTAGTCCTCGGTCTACACCAAGTCATCGCCTCAGCTTACCAAACCCGTTCCACAAAAGTGGCGACTCACCAAATTTCATCTGCGCTTCAGGTAATTTGATGTTCTTCAAACTGAAGATGGCCGCAATGGCATGAGGCGCGAGCTATAGGGAGGTCTAGTTCAAAACTTCATCGAGGACCAGGACACCGGTACCATACCTTCCTGAAAAGGTCCCGTGACATGAGGCTACGCAAGAACAATGACATAAACAACTACAGATCACCGCCCAACAAGCATTCGTTCTCACCCTCCTTGCCCACGAATATCTATCTTGTGATTTCTGATGATCAGACCAGGTGGCGATGGCTACATGCTTTGTCAGATAAACCCTGTAGATAGGGCAAGAACGTACTCCATCCTGAACCTGACCGATTAGGAATGAGGTCAGAACATGCATCTTTATTGGTTGACAGAGCTCACATCCTGTCCGTAGGCTGCCCTCTCGTGGGTTTTAAGTACCAAATGGGAAGTCGCTGAAGACCTACTCAGTGCGTCGTCGATCAACTTCATCAATGCACCATTCCTGCCGTCCTTTTCGGTAATGGCGCTCAGTTTCATCAGTTTCTCCAAGTTATCCTTCCGGCTGGGGTCGGCGTAATGATCAACCACGGTGGAGATGGCCGCAGAAAACAGTAGCGCGGATGGCACCGTCTCAACAAAGATGTTATATGCAATGGTTTGAATAGTTGAGTGTTGGAGGCTCGCAAGGAGGTTGGCAATGAATCGATCGTTTTGCACGTTACTTGTGATAAACGATGTGACCAACACATCAGAGGCACCCTCGAGAGAGATCTATTATAAAGAGCTTGTCAATCGACGTTCAAGATTTTGATGCAGTGTGAAACATACCGTCCCCTCGCTGTGCCGTTTCAATCGGTTGCGGAGGTAGTATATGATTTCGTTCGTGGCCTTGAGTGCCGCCTGGTACAGACTCCAGTCACAAACTGGGTCGTCGTTGAGGTACATATATCTGGACAACATCAGCGACAATTCTGTGAATCAACTTGACCTCCTACCTGGTCACGTCAGCAAACAGTTCAAACCACTGCGCTACGGTGTGTCCGGCCCAAACACTGTCGAACACAGTGATAGGCAAACCAAGCTAGCCGAAACATGAAAGATACGATTTAGGCCACTTGTCTTGAGACATACCACAAAGTTTGCTGCCCAATAGATAGGTACCCGGTTAATGACATCTTTGACTATGTCGACGACCCTGCTATTGTGATGCGCTGATATAGACGCCTCTTTCAACAAGATCTTGAACATCTTTGTAAAGGATTCGACAGAGAGAGTTTTGTCCACGATGCAATTCCGCACCTAGCCGTCGAGATTCAGTTATCTCCACGGATCTAGCCTTGAAGTTCGCAACTGACCTCGCTAAAAGTTACCTCAACACCTTTTGTGAGCCTCGACATACGTTGCCTATACAGGATGTCTAGCCGGCGATCGTTATCTCCAACCTGACTGGGCCTCGAGAAATTGTAATACACAAGCAAATCTGTTGAACGAGAAACGATACAAGGTCGCATGAAGTCGGGTGTCATGAACGGAAAATGAGCATAGATCGAGCTGGCAGGATACTGGTCCGGCAGGAGATGAAACAAAAGTTTGCTGAGCATTCCTCCATATGAGCCGTCGGAGGTGTTGACCATACAATGCTGGTAGCCCCAGGATGTTAGATTGTATGCTATGATAAGTAGGTATTAAAAAACGTGAACGGGATAGAAGGAAAGAGAGACCGACGAGTGAAGTCCACAGTTAGGAATCGATCTCCGCGGGTCAAGCATACCGCATCCGACAGGATAGCGCGTGAAATAGTATATCCTGGACATAACCCAGCACCCGGAATAGGTGGCTTGGTTTCTTCAGCTTGCAAACCGACCTTCAACGACTTGAGCCTTACTCATCAGATATAAGCAATATACGAACGTGGAGTTCCAAATTATCAATATGTCCATAGAGCTCTTCTGCTGCAAACTGTGGATATTTGAGTATAGATGAATGAGCTGCGAGAAGAGTCTCACGTGGATGATGGGGTCTGGATTCCATTCTTGAAAGGACTCGTATGCTGAAAGAACCGTCAGCGAATGAGGGTTATACAATGGCCTGAAATACTTACGTCGTAGACCAATGAATTTGCGAAACTCGTTGAGCTACGAATATCAATCAAACTGCATGATCACTGGAGAATAGTTTCTTACAGTGCAAGCTCCCCATTTCCTTCCCTGCTCCATGGCCAGGATCTCTACCACTCTCATCACAGGCGGACAACCTCTGGCACGAAATGCGCCAGCCCTTCGCTGGGTTGCATCTTGCAATACCCGGGCGAGGTCTTGGTCAGCGAAAAGACCATCAGGACCTCGTTGTAGTCTATTACCGCACTAGATCACGAAACTAGAAACTATACGTGGATCGTAGAACATACCCGCCGAATGTCCAGGTCTTAACATCGCCAGTCGGCACGATCTTTTCTCGAACCACCTTTCTAAAGTCTTTGGTAGTCACCTGCGTGAACTAGTGCATCAAATTTGTAATATAGGTCACGAGAATAGAGCATACCGTTGTCGGGTTTCTATCCTCAAAGAGTTTCCCAAACAGTCCATTCAGCCACTTCTCATCTTGTTCACAGATGGAAGCGTGCCAATGATAAAGTAAGTTGAACTCAATGGAAACAGCATTTCCACGTCCTCGAGGAGACACAGCATGATCGTATTCGCGAGATGGCTATCGGATGAACCTATGATCACCACCCATTGTCCAAAATCGAACAACAACTTACCGCAAGTGGGTCGAGGCGCCAAGTCAGACCGTCTCTGACGAGGCCCAGGATGCTACCGACATAATCTGCGAGGATAATCTGCATGAAGAACGCAGTATTGACCATTCTTGCTCTATGGTAAATCTCATCATCTTGGGCAAGTAGGGAGATCCTCTCGTCGGGCGTTGGCGAGATAAACGAGCCGCATTCGTTGAGGTCCAGAATTTTCTGCGCGATATACTATCACGGCATTAGTGTAGATACACGCCGAAAAATCTAGCAATAGACGCACGTTATGGTGGCGGCTGAAGAGCACAGCAAGCGCGCAAACAGAGGGTGGCATAAAAAGTAGACGGCTATCCGCAAAAGCGTCATTCCAGATCTTCCCGGTACCGTCCTTTTTGCGCATGCTCTCGACTTGCTCCATGTCACTCCCGTAGATTATGCTCAGGTCAAGATAACTGCTTGTGTCATTAATCGTCCAGTCCAACGCATTCGTGTTAAAGATGCTGTGAATGATGAGATCTGCGAATGCGAAAAACAAACTCGACAATCCACCAGGGTGTGGGACAAAGTCGCCGCTGCGCCGACACAGGAGAGTATCGAACACCAACCCTGGGTCGGGAAGAGATGGGATGGTGTGGATATGAGTGGCAGGCACGGATCGTGCGTAAGGTTGACCGGCCTGTCCGAGAAACGGGGAAAGAACGTTGTAGTTGGATCCGTCCGCACTGCGGAACGCATATGGGATAGTCTGGCCTTCAACGGTGGTCGGTGGTACATTGCGAAAGGTGGAAAGGAATCCAGTGGGAGGATGGGGTAGGTCCTTGTATACTGTGGCAGATGTATGAATATCATTAGGGAACACAGTAGAACTGGGGACCTACATAAACTGATGACATACTGCTGTGCTAGTTTAGCAAAGGTTGAACCGTCGGGAAGGCGCGCCATCAGCACCAAGACTTTCTCGAGCTAAATCGTGCCATGAGTTCAGCGAATACAACGTTATACGAAGTACTTGCAAGGAACTCTCTGTCGTTGATTGTGCCGTGGAGGTTTTCTATAGCGTCTGCGAACGCCGGCTACGCAGTGTATGGAAGAAGCATGAAAAATATGCGCGGTAACGGTCCAAAGACTCACCAAGTCGTCGGCAGTGAGGAGCGGACCACGATGAGTAATTTGCTCGAGGTCACGCATACTCTTGCCGGAGAGATGAGTGACCGAGGCGGCATTACTTATGCTGGATTGTACTCGAGAGAGTAGCAGCTGCAGCGCACTCTGCATCCTCAAGTTCCCGCCGCCGTGAAAACCCTTGAGGCGTGTTTGTTGCATTGATATTGGTTCGCGGGGGGAGACAGCTTGCACTGAACAAGCGGGACCGGTCTTGAAGGAGTTGAACACCACCTTGCGTGCACAAGACCACTTTTCGGATTCATTGGATGCCAATGGCATTCCGGAATCAGAATTGTTAATAGGTTCGAGTGTATGCCAAACAAGCTCCAGCGCCGTGCTGACTCAGGTTGCAAGACCAAGACTGCATTCAAGTAGAAACAGTAAGTATCTCTCAATGCTCAGAGGGTAAGTAGGGGCTTTCAGACCGAGCTGGCGTTCATCAACGGCAAACCATTAACAGCCTACGCTGTCCTGGGATCGAGCGCCTGGAAATGGAGAGTGGCTGAATCCTAGCGAATGTAATGTGAGGTAGGCACAGCATATAGTTCGAAGTATCTTGTTTTAGTTCGTTCAACCACACAATCAAGTCACATCTGCAGGTTTCATGCATGTCTTCAGCCAATCGGAATCTCAGAAAACTGCCCGATTAGTCGTTATTGTTGGATGTCTCTACAGACAAGGTCGTCAGTCACAATCGCACCTGCACTAAGTATGAATGATCAACTAGATTCTTCGTTCAGGAATGATTGCGATGTGGTGAAAGCAGAATCTGCCCAACAAAAGGCACAATACTATCACAGGCACAGATCCCGTCTAGTGACCACAGTAATTAGAATACGTACGAAAAGTCCCATGATAGTCGTCAGGAATAGATGAAGTAGCTGGAAATTCTACATGACTACGCAACACGAGTTTTGCTGTAGGGTGCTTGTTAATAGGGATTAGCAATGATGGACATTGAAGCACAGACCTTCTTCGCTGTCTTATAGAACATCTTGCTCTGTGAGGACAGTGCATTGGAGCGCTCGACTAAGTTATCTAGCTTCTCGCCCCGCTGAAGGACAGACTCAATCGTCTTGTGCTGAACGATCGGTGTCAGAGAACTCGTCGTCGAGATTTACCAATCTAAGCATACCAGTACGATCTTTGTCTCATCTAGTTCCTGTTGCACTCTCATGATGGTATCCGCTTGTCGTGGGTCCTGATACTTGGTGAGGTATGTCTGGATGTCGGTGAACGAAATTCCCGAAGGGTTGGAGAAGGCAGATTGAGGGACTTTGGCGATGAATTCATCCAGAATCTTGGTCAAGAGAGAGAATGCGGGCCGAACGGGGTACTCCTGGTCGGTTATTATGATGGCTGTAACACAAAGCATGATACGTTAGCCAATAGGTGTGAGTCAGGATGGACGAGAAAGTGACAGATGACCGACCTGCAAGTTGTTCCGCCCCACCATGGTTAAATACATGGGCGGTATAGTTGTTTTCTTGCACGCTCTGACGTTGACCCTGTGCCGTTCTGTCGACTACGGTCTTGGAGAAGAACGTCAGGAACTCGCTGATGGAGCCTCTCTGGTAGAAAGAGAAACTCGAGACGTCTGAGGCCGTGCTCAGGACCGTACTCGGTGATCCTGGGGGTGCAAGGGCGATGGAAATTGAGAAGATTTTCATAGTCGAGATGGGGGTTGGAGAAAGAGACGTAAACAAGCAGATTCAGGACGACAAGCAAGCGGCGTAGCGCGGCTCATTAGCAATCGCCAAATGCGCCGCAGGCTGTAGGTATGTCTTTGGCCGCGGCTAGTCTCTGGATAACCTCCCTCTGGCTCGTCATATACGCCGTAAAATATTCTTCCAGACGATCAAAGTTCTTTCTACCGTTCTTACAAAATCGCAGACCGACCACTGAGGTCACCGTGAAGTATTTGAACGTACGTCTCAAGACAGAGGCTTTCAATGTCTTCCATGACGGGCTATCCACCTGGCTGTCTCCAAATAAGTCTCAGATCTTGAGGCGAATCCTCTTGCGGTTGTATGATCTGGGCAGCCTCGTCGGTGTCATCGGGATGCTGTTTGGGTTCTGCCTGTTGTTCCTAACAGTCGCGTCTTTGTCCTCGGAAATCCTGCGCGCGCAACGGGACGGTCACCAGAGTGCCAGCACACTCACGAGGCGGGGGCTAGACTATGCCGGTGATACTACTCCATCTATTACATCTGCATCCAATGCGCTGAAGATTCACCCAATTGTAAGCGTTCCGTTAAGGGTTTGAGGTGGTCCAACAACGAGTACAGCTTAAATCCACTAGATACCAGGGTTGACTATTCCTCTCAGTCATTTACCGTTGATTCTCGTGGCGTTGGCCGTCAGCCAAGTTGTTCACGAAGCCGGGCATGCCATCACCGCAGCACTGTGGGTAGATTGTCAATGTTCAACATAGTAGGAAGCTGACGTTGCAGACAGCCACCGCATACCAATACTTTCCTGTGGAGTTGCTGTCACGTTTCTCTTGCCGTCCGCTTTCGTCATTCTCCCCACTGCCCGGCTTGAGAAGCTACCTCTACGTGATCGCTTGCAAATTGTGTCTAGCGGGTGTTTCCACAACCTTGTACTCTTGTGTTTGTTATTCTCTGCAGCTTGGTCAGGGACTTGGATCCTCTTCCAGGATATTTCTGCTCTAGGAAGGCTCGTCGTGAGCGTCGACTACGTCAGTGTACCCGCCTTCTCAGCCGTTCACGTACTGAATGGTCGTAGGATTCGCCATTGGCGACATACCTCCCTGTTGGCACTCTGGTCACCAAGATAGATGACTTCCCGATGGCTTCTGTGTCATCGGACGATCCTTGGGACCACTACCTACTTTCCCCTTCGTCGGGCTTAATGCAGGGCTGGTGTACTAATGACTCGCTTCTAGACAAAGCATCTGGTAAGTGGGCCAAGCATGTTATCGGGTTGGGTGGTGACTTATTATGTACAAAGCCCCGGCATGCACTAGCACTGGTCCATACTCCTGTTTTGTATCCAAGGCGGATGAAGCTGTACAATATGAATTAGATCCCGTCCACCTATTCACAGATAACTTGGCACGGTGCAACTCTTCCGCGGAATGCTCGTCGTTATCATCCTGCGTCTCACCTCGTCATGACCAGCAGCTCGTGCGGATTTCGGTGCTAAGGAACCATGCGAGTACAAGTATAGAGGACATAGTCATTTGGAAGGGCCCAAAGGATGAGATCTGGCAACAAGGTACGTGCATACCGCGGAGCTGTTACGGATATGTTGAGGCAAGCTCCCTTTTACTTAGTGCAAGTTGGTAATTTGCGCTCCCGTTTTTTTTTTGTGTCATCCAAGCTCCCAAAACTCGCTCCCGCTTTCTTCGAGTATGTGGTGTCGTTGTATTCTCTTCACAGGATAATTGACATGACTTCATAACAGATATATGAAGATTGTGAATCTTTCCCTCTACCTCGTGAACACCCTCCCGATCACGACACTAGACGGACATCAATCACTCGTCATATTATTGCAGTTCTTCTGCGGTCCGGTCAGTGATGGCTTGCAGAGTATCGACCTTGAGGCCCTCAACAACACAACACGGTTAAGTCGAGAGGGAAGAGTACAAAGAGCTTGCCGGACATTCATTAACTTCTTGGCGCTCCTTCTAATAGTGCTATGTGGATTTTTGGGTATCATTAGTTGGGCGAAGAAATGATATGACCCCGCTTCTCTGGGATGGTGTAGTTATCACACCCATCTCCTGACGCTCGCTCATTGAATGCTACCATCAAATTCGAATGTTCAACAGTGGTTCGCCATTTGACTTTCATCACCTGATACGCAGCATCCAGGATGGTGCACAAAGTATTCAGGAAGCACTACAATGGGATGTTGCATTGCAAAATTTTGGTGGAGTCTCTGTTGGCATGATGCGAGTCGTGTACACGATGCATAGGCATACAAACATGATGAATGATGTGTGTGCTGTTGCACATTGAGGTCCTCCGCTTCCTCAAGCGCTCACCTCATGAATTGCGAGAAAAAAAAAGTGTCATGCAGTTGCATGACGGTTTACTTCTTCTTGGCTGGTTGGGCCAAGTCCACAACGCTCAAGCCTAGAAGTGAGGCATCGTCACCCACAGTCCAGGAAACACGACAAGTGTGGGCAGGCGTACCTGGAGGAAGGCTCTGCTTGAGCTTCTCGGCCTTGTCTGGGTCGTCGATGGAGAGGGTGTAAAGGTATCTTGAGCACCGGACTTTGAACTTGGTCTGAGCCTTGCCGGTGGGCGTTTTTGCAGCGACCTTCTTTATCCGGGCCTCTGGAAGTGGGTTGAGGGAGGGAGAGGTGTAGTATGCGTAGGGAAAGCGTAGGAATCAATGTTCGCTCAACCCGGGAATTTACTCCAACACTCACGCGTAGCATCCTTCCGCCGCGCAATCTCGATGAATTGTTTGATATCCCGGATTTCTTTAGGCTACGTACAATGTCAAGGTACGCAACTGAGTTATATAGAAATGCTGCGTACCATGGCGAACGAGGTCTTGACGTTTCCGGTGTGCTATCAGTAGTACCTTGAAATGCGTCAATCGAGCGAATAAGTGGCTGAACTCTAAATTACTAGTTTTGCGGGAGATTCCGGTCACACCCGTCAGTACTCACTCAGTGGCAGTGACTAGATAAGTAAAGTGAGATCCTTCTGGCAGGTGATGCCAGGAAAAGAGAAACTTAAAGGGTATAAACTATATCATTTGTTTAAGGGTAATCAGTGAAAGAAGGCTACAAGCTGATACAAGTCCTAATGATTACATGTCGCGGCGAGTAAAAAAGCAATATGATGGCCGGGTGGCCTTATAAGAACACGATGGTGGTAGATTGCAATCGTCATGACGGCTTGAGCCTGCGTGGGGAACCAACAGAGGAGGCTCCAGATGCACTGGTCGCATCATTGATCACAGAAGACGCAGGTCTGTTAATACGACTACGGAGCCGTTCAACCTCACGCTCTAAACTGGAGGCATTATGAATGTCAGGGATTACATCGACGGTTCAGCTGACTTACGTCAAAGTGCTTTGTTTGGCTTCTGCAGCTTGTAGCTCAAGTCGACGGTTGACACGAACCAACTCGCTTTCAGAGGATTGCTATACTTCTGTTCAGCGACGGGACCAATGGAGGCTGAGCCGACCAACCATTTTATCAAGTTTCTCGCGGAGAGATTGGATCTGGCTCTCGGAAAGTTTCCGGTCCTCTTCTAGTTTCAAACGATGGCGTCCACTCTCATGAAGTTGTAGTTGGATATCTCTGACCGCTTTGTCGGAAGAACGAAGCGGAGTGCTGTGTCTCTTGTCGTTGGCGGCTGAGCTGAGCTGAGCGGTAAGTTCTTCGATGCGAGCTTGTAATTGGCGAACAATCGCATTGGGCTGAGGCGTGCTAGTATACGATTTCGTTTCCAGGTCCACGATCCGGACATTGAGGTCCTTAACTTGCTTCTCCAACTGAGCCTGCGGGGGGAGTGACGAAAATGTCTCTAGAGTAAATGAAAGATTTACATACGTTCTTTCTGTCCAATTCTGTGTTCTCCATGCGGATTTTATCGAGCTCCAATTGGCTTTCTGCAGCATGGGTTTCTGCAGCTTTCATGCGGCCAAAGGCCATAGAGACGCGATCTTCTTGTTCTTCCAGAGAGCGCTCAAGATCCTGTTTCTCGAGTTGGAGTTTCTGTAACTCTCGATCTGATGTTACCTTGCTCGCATCAATATGGTCGAGCTTGATGCCCTCAAGTTCCGCCTGCAGTGAGCGCCTTGCTTTTTGGAGCATCGCACGGTCTGCTTCCGCATCGTTCAAAACGCCCCTTAGCTCACGAACTTGAGAGTGGAGAGAAACAATTTGTGCTTGTTGATCAGACTGCACCGCGGTAGAGGTCTCGTACGCCTTCGTCAGGTCCGCGATCTTGGTGTCCAGGCGTTCTTTCTCTCTCTTCCAAGCGCCACCATTGTAAACTTCCTCGTCGAAGCGTAACTGGAGTTCGTCATAGTCCGAATGAATCTTGCGGTTATCTTCACGAAGTCGGGTCATGGTGTCACGTTGGGATTGAAGTTCTAGACTACGATGAGAAACTGTTTGAGAAGGAACGAACAAACTATACCTTCACTGAGTTGGGCAAGTTCGGCTGGGAGCAGATTAGTATCATATCACATGGTCATCAAAAGGTGATTACCTTGGTACTTCTTTCGGGTTTGATCAATCACAAAGTCACGCTCCGAAAGATCCTTCTGGTGCTGGAGACGTTCGTCTTGAAGTTGTTGAGCTAGACGACGCCTGTGGATACCAAGTTCAGAGGACTCTCGATCTTCTTCTTCAATCTGCTGTTCTAATTCTCGGAGTTTGTGTTCCGTGGTCTGCAGCCTCTCTTCGATCGCCTTCTTCTCCGCAACAATGTCGAGATGTGTCCTCTCCAAGTCAGTGAATGCACGGCGAGCTATCCAGAGTTAGCTCATGCGACAGAAAGAGTATATCTCCTTACCAAACGTTTCTGCCTGTTCTATCTTTGCCTGTGCAATCTCAGCATCTTGAAGTTTTGCATTGTTTATCGTCGCCTTTTGTTTGTACGACTCGATTACCTGTTGCAATTCTTTACATCTGGATCAGCCGAGGTGGTGCTGGGGTTGGCAATATTACACACCTGATTGCATTGCAATGGTAGCGGCCGACGTTATCTGGAGTTCTTGGAACTCAGTCTGGAGTTGCCTGTGTGCGTCTGTTCGAAGTCAACATAGACTTATAGGTAAGGGTGACAATCATACTAATCATGTCGTTCTTGGAAGCAATTTCAGCATCCAGCTTATCGTGGACACCGGCCAGCTCTTCTCGAGTCCGTCTCCGGACCTCTTCCAATTCGAGCTGCAAATTCCATTGCTGAGAGAGCTGCCGAGTACATCCTGTCATGAGTCCTCGTTATACCACATCTGGGAAAGACAAACAAGCGTTTTCCGTGACTCTTCAAGGCGAGCCGTAGGTTCGTCTTCGGGGGCAGATGGGACCATCGTTGAACCTGGGATCCGGTCAACGGCGGAAAACTGGCGTGCCAGCTCCTCTTCAGCGATTTGAAGTTCACGAACGAGGCGAGAACGGAATGCCTCATCCATCGGCGTGTCCTTCATGATAATCTCGAGTAGTTCTTTGTGCTGACGCTCAATCTGAGCCTTGATCTTTACGACCATCCCTTGCACGGTTTCCGCATCTTGGAGTTTGTCCTTCAGCTCCGCTATCTTCAGCGAGTATTCACGCTGTAGTACCGCGTTCGATGGGCTAGCATCGGCGTCCTCTGCAAGCTTGGTGAGTTCATTTTCTAACGTGTCCTTCGATCGCTGCACCGCAGACAGTTGATCGCGAGTTACCTCCAACTGACTCTTGACGCCGTTAAGATCAGCTTGCAACCGTCGATTGCCAGACTCCGCCACCTCTCTGGCCTTCCGCTCGGAGTCTAGGGCCGTCAGGGCTTTCAACGCCCTGTCCTCGTTCACTCGCGCTGTCTTTTCGATGGCACGGAGCTCGACCTGTTCCATCTTGTTCTCGCGTACGAAGTCTTCGGCCTCACGGGTCAACGCCAACTTTGCCTTTTCCAGAGATCGAATGTATACTGCATTCTTCTGCAATTCTTCATGGGCATCTTTGAGCTGCTGGTCGGTGACTTTCTTCGCCTTCTCGAGTACGTAGACATGCTCGACAATTTTTTTGTCCTGTCTGGACTCCAGCTGCTTGATCTCCCATTCCTTGTTCTTTAGGTCGGTCAGAGCCTTATTGAGGGCTGCGTCCATCTTGGAGAGACGGTCTTGGTCCAAAGCAAGCTCCCTCTTTTGGTTGGTTGCGACTTGGTGAAGTTGTTTGTACTTGGCTGATTCGACTTCCAGCTGTTTACGAGCTTGCTCCGATTGACGTTCGAGCGCGTGAGCTCCTCTCTCCAACTGTAAAACCGTGTCCTCGAGCTCGTGATACTTGCTTTGGGATGAAGTGAGCTGTCGCTCCAAGGACTAAAGCAGCTCAAATTAGAGCGCAAGATGTTTAGTCTTTAGAATGAGATACTCTACCTCTTTGGCCTTTATGGCCTCCGCAAATTGTGAGTCCGAGTCGATCTGCTTCGTACGGAGTGCCTGCAGCTCCGATTCCGATGTTCTCTTCGACTTCTCCATGGCAACCGCCGCAGCTTCAGCCTTAGTGGATCGCTCGTTTGCGGCCCTTTCGCGTTCGAGTAGCGACGTGTGTGAACTCTCGAGCTGGGTGTACTGACGGCTAACCCTTTCGACCTCGAGTTTGAGCTTGCTTTCATTGTCGAGAGCAGTCTTCCGGAATGAGTTCAGCTGCCCTTGAAGGTCGATAACTTGGCGTCGCAGGTCAGCGAGCTCCTCGTCTTTGCTCTTCTCGACTTCACGTCGGCGTGTCTCCTCCGTGGTCTTCGTTTCCATCAGTGCACGGAGCTCGTCGAGCTCTTCCTGCAGTCTGGCTTTGGCAGTTAAGGTGCGATCCGCGTCCATCCTGTAGGCATCCAACTCGGCCTTTTGCTTTTCGGTCAATGCGCGAGTTTCGATGATGTCCTTTTGTAGCTGAGTACGCTCTCGCTTTGATGCAGCGACTTCGGAAGCAAGACGAACAATGACGTCCTCTTTTTTCTGGAGCATTGTAGAATAATCGTTGGCGGTGCGGGTCAGCTCGGATAGTTGGTCCTTGGCTTGCTGCGAAGCCTTCTCGAGCTGGTCGACTTTGGCGTTGAGAAGTTCCCTGAGAGACGAATGAGTTCGATCTTTCGCGAGCATTGCACCTTCCAACACTCACGTCGTACGTGACTCCGCAGCCAACTTGGACTGGAGCTCGTTGCTAGTTGCCTCGGAACGTTCTTTAAGGCGGGAAAAGTCTTCGTCGCGCTGGGATACCAAGGTGGTGAAGTCCTCATTTAGCTTTTGTAGCTCATCTCGCTCGTCTTGGAACTGTCCCATGCTAATTTCCATCGTGGCAAGGAGGTCTATAAATTCGGCCTCTTTGTTCTTCCATTCATTCTGCTCGCCCTCAAGCCGCACAAGGTGTTCGGCGGCTTGATCGAACGCTTGTCGAAGATTCTCGTGCTTTTCGTCAGTTTCCTTCTGTCGCAGTAGTGTCCGGTCCATTTGTGAATCGAGAACATCGAGATCAGCGTGTAGAGCAACGATCTCCTCTTCTAGCTCGATCTCTCGCCGCTTACTCCGCTCAAGTAAAGAATCTTTGTCGAGCGTAAGCGCCCGTTCTGCTTCGAGCTCCTTGGCGATCTTCTGTTTCTCCGCTTCCAGCGACATCTTCATGTTTTCCAAGATCTCTTTCTCGCGCTGGTCTCTCTCTGCCCGTTCCTTGATGAGCTGTAACTCCACTTCTTTCCGACGGAGTTCTTCGTCGTTGCGCGTAGCGGCTAGCAAGGGCCGGACCTATGGTGGCCTAACGTCAGAAAGGCAAGCTTGAAGAGAGGGTGTTCAAACCTTCGTGTACAGTTGCCACCATGGCCAATCCCTGAGTTCGCCATACACCCGGGCGTTGCGCTGAATGGTCCGAATAGCAATGGCACGGTTGAGAATCTTCTTCATCTGTCTTCGCGCAGAGAACTTTCGTGCCACGGCCTGCAGCCTCGAGAAAACGTCATACAACAACGCATCTCTACGTTCTTCGAGCTCGGCGAGCACGCCCGCTTTGAAGAAGATCTTCGACGTGCCGACTCGATAAAGCTCTTTGTCGAGCTCCAGAGCTTCTACCATACGGAGACAAGCCCTTCGACCATCCATGTAACCGCGTGGGATAATCCCAGGAGTCATGATCTCATAGCGTTGCCGGAACTCGACGAAGGGTAGTCGATTGGGGTAACCCAGCCGAGCGATTCGTATGCCTTCTAGTACACCATTGCAACGCAATTGGTCGAGGACAAGCGGTACATCAACCCTGCCTGGCTTCTTGTTGACGTTAGGAACTATGCATCGAACGAAATGTGGTTGAGTAGCGTGTAGTTGGGTCATCAGTAACGCCAACTGTTCTTTGTGTCTCTGAGCCACGGTGCGGAAAGCACCTTTCTTGACACCACGTTTCTTCCCCAAGGAGAACCCGACACTTGAAGAGGGTAGATCAGAGAGCGAGCCTGCAAAGTTTTGGAAGAGGGTTGCGACGTAGGGTTGGGTGGACGCGCCGAGAACTCGAGTGAGGTTGTCATTCAGTGGATCCTTGTTCTTCTCCAACCAACCATCGGTACGGTACTCGACTCTCCCGGCGTAATGGGTGATAATGAAACCTTGCTCAAACTTGGGAAGACTGTACTTTGTACGGCCGGGGTGCGGTTCTTCTCCGGGAGGTGGATCCCCACTCCACAAAGAATGCACTTTCTCCGTGAAAGTGAGATCTGTGGCCTTGGGCATGATGCACTCCTCATCTAAGCAGCTGAGAATACCAATCATGTTGCCACCTCCTTCGATAAGGTCGATTGTCGGTTGCAAGTCAAGCTTGAAGTTCACGTAGTCCCACTCAATCCCCTCGCGAGAATATTCTTCTTGCTCAAGGACGAACATATGATGATTGAAGAATTGTTGGAGTTTCTCATTAGTGAAGTTGATGAGGAGTTGCTCGTAAGTGTTGATCTCGAAGATCTCGAATCCCGCGATATCCAGTACACCAATGAAGGTCGACTTGGGTGTTGGCCGATCGAGGGCACGATTGATACGCTCGACCAGTGCACCGAATGATTTCTCATACAGCGTTTTTGAGAGAGCGCCGAGCTCATCCAAAGCCTGCTGACCGGTCCGCGCTTGTGTGACCCATTCCCTTCCGGCGAGCACCCTGGGGCGCAAGACAGCTTTCGTGAACTCGGCCAGAGGAATTCCCAAGAGGTGACAAACACGCTCCGCTTGAGAGGGGTCAGCCATAATGGCGTCGTCGGCGCGCGTGGAGGTAATTGCAATGTTACCGATGTGGAGAACTGCTGCCACGATCCGAAACAGATCATATTGTTCGGCTTGGGAGAAGCCAACGACTTCAAAGGCATTCTTTGTGGCTAATCAGTATACCAAATTTTCCGTACAAGCAAGAACGCCGACTTACGACAAGAGTATCCCAGTCATCCCGATCATTAACACCATCAATCTCCCTCCTGCTTCGGTTCAAGAATTCATAGTTCTCAATATTCCCAACTAGCAACAGTGAATCTGAAAAGCAATAAACGTTATGAAGACGACATGAGGTGTTATCCTGCCTACCCCTCAGAGAGCCGCTGGTAGACATCAACTGATAGAACACATGGAAATTCCGTTCCGCAGGACTCCGCACAACTACTCGACTCTTCTCCAGCAAGTACCAGTCAATGTTGGCCCCAGAGATACTCCCATCAGGGGCGAAACTAATCCGGATGAATTTGCCGAAACGACTCGAATTGTTGTTCCGTTGGGTTTGTGCATTCCCGAAGGCTTCGAGGATTGGATTGGCTTGAATGATTTGTCGTTCCAATAGACCAAGTCGTTCTTTAGCAGTCATGGTATTCCCAGTTCCGGCTATTGATATACTCTTGTTTCTGCTTCTAGGCAACCCGATTGACGGTATCGTTGAGTACGAAGACATGGACGCTGTGTGCGTGTGCGATGAGTTGGGAAGGTGAGTATCAGTTGCTATAGCCGAAAGGTATTGAATAACTTTCTTCGTGCTTTCCGTCTTACCGGCTCCCGATTCACCACTGCACGGATAATTCAACAGTCAGGACGTCAAGGTTGATGGCTGAACTGAACGAACGTGATGAGGATACTCTGGTTCTCGCGTTCTTCTTGCATATTTATCCATGCACGTTCCGTAACTGCAAATATATGTGGTGGGTTTTCATCCCGTCGTTTGTTGCGGTATTGTTGGATGATGGTATCGGTATAGAGTGGCAAGTTCTGGTAAGGATTAATGGCGACTAAGAATAACCCAGAATATGTCTATGGTGTGTGTTAGTTCACGACAAAACCAACACGCCACGGATGTCCAGGGACGATGCTGCACGTTTCCAGGCATACGCGACTCGACAGCGGAGAGCAGACTCACGTAGATTGCTCCAGATCCATACCTTAGACGGAGATTGTGAACAACACTGGCTTCATTCAGAAATGTGAGGTCCGCAATATCATCCACACGGTCGAACTTTGGAGGATTCATCTTGGATAAAGCATAGAGCGGAACTCGGCGTATCTGGGCGGAGGTGAGGAGAGGTGGCAAAGCAACCATGAGGACATCTACCTCTCCACCCGAGGACATGATGATTTCAGCAGTCTCTTGGTCCTCTTGATGGACCCAGCCAGCTAGGTAGCCCTCCTTCTCGTCAGGTACCCACACCCATTTCTTCTCGTTGAATTCAGCTTGGAGGGCAGCGGCACGGGCTGCCTCTGCACTGTGAGAGTTCCGCAATCCATTCATGTTGAGTTTGATGGGTCGAACGCTAACGCGAGCGCCGACAGGCTATTGGTAGAATCGAAGCCAAGCTAGTGTCGGGTTCAAAGGACTAGCCCGTTCAACCAACCAACTTGTTAGTACCAACCCCGTTTTGGCAATACTTTGTACCGTTCACGCGACTCACACACTAACACGGTCACGGTTCCAACACTCAAGGATAACAAAACTCAGTCATGAATCGTACAGCAGGTTACGATTCGACCCATTCAACAGCCAGATACCTTGAGTTCCTCAAGTTGGTTGCTCACTGATGCGCGCACCACTGCACCAACTTAGTAAGCCGAGGAATATCCTCCGTCAAGTTGAAGTATGCAGGACTCATTCAAGTTCTACAGCTATCACAGATGAGTCTGCTGGAACACCCATGGTGCTGGTGTCAATGACGATGATTTAGATCTTGGTGGTTTCTTGGAGTGCTGGGGCCAAGTTTAGACAAAGTATGGTTGACAACGAGTCCAATGATGCTCTTTGCACTGAGTTCGCTACTACATACATACTACTATGCCGCTATAGTATCTTTCGATTGTAGTACTCAATGCAAAATGTAGACGGAGAAAATGGCATGCTCACAGCAAAGTTACTTTAGAATTCTGGACATGTCAGGCTGAGGCTGCGCTCAACGCTCAGCCCCCGGACATAGCCAGTGGTGACAGGTAGTGACTCACCACCACCCCCTGTACAGTGAAGTAAATACCTGTCCATGTCGTTCCTCTTCAGATACTCCGACGTATCGGTGTAAAGCTGGCAACTCGCCTCAGGAAGAGTGAAAGTTTCAACGAGATTCTGTCCGTGTTACTCGCAGTCCAGTGGTAGAATTTCCGGCATGGGTTGACGACCACCAGGGGAATGACGCGGTGACACATCTCTACGTACCCACCAAAGAAGAAGAAGAGGTTAGGCGACCAGATCTGACGAGTTTACTACAAGGGGCTGTTCTGCAGTTGCTCAGCGTTCATTACCCTCGGTCGGTCTGAGGCATAAGTTGGGCGACCATGATATGAAGAGGCAGAGGTCCCTAGACTGGTAATAAAGAATGCATGTGGCACTGAGCCGTCGTTTGTTTTGACGAGCTCGAGTTCAACGGCGATGATGGGAAAGAGCACCCTCGCATAACGTCATACGTTCTTGTATTCTTATTGATAGTAACTTCGCGCACTCGTGGTGAGTGTGTATTTTAAAACTATCTTCGTCATCGTTTTCTACAAGCCGAGGTTTGGAGAGAGCGTTGGAATCGTGCGGGGTCCGACAGTGACAATCTTTCGCCCGATGAGACCATTGACTCCTTGATCAAAATCTTAGATGGTGGCTGTAGCTAGATTTCCCAGACATCTCGGACACAATACACACTACAGCAATATTAAGCCTCCCGGGATGCTACTACAGGTGAGTGGTTTCACACTAGTGTCCTGGTTGGTCTCTTTCATGAGTTACAGCACGCGGAGTTCGTTCACCGATTGTGCGTGCTGACAACACTGGACTTGCAAACAAGTCCAAGTCCGGTCTCAGCGGCCACTGGCAGAGTTGCAAGTAAAACGGTATCTCGGCGCTTCTCGCTAAGTAGGCAACTTCTCGAGGCGGCGTCAAAAGAAGATAGTAACCCCGGAACAACTCGATCCAACATGATGGCAACAGCCTTGCCAGCGCGTGTACAACACGTTTTTGTAGGGTGGACCCTCAATTAAAAACAAGCTCAATCAGCTCATTCGCGTTCATGATAAGAACCCTTTGACGTCGCGCGCCTATTGAAGTCTCCCCCCATCAGTTGACCACTTCCTCGTTCACGCAGCCCTTTATCCCCCTTCCCCTTGACATGATGATCGACGGCGATGTTTTTGTTCAATGGATCGACGTCCCCGATGATCAACCAGCTCTCCCTCCCGTTGACGAGGACATACTGTGTGGTCTAAAGGACTTGTGAGTAATCGATCCACATCAGCCTAGTTGTAACCTCACATCAACCTCAGTTCAAGTCTGGGAATCCAGACTGAGTTTCATATCGACCAAGCATATGGCGAGCCAAGCGGTGGCCTACTGCTTGGCCCAGACCTATGCCACAGTGTGTGTCAAAATGCCGAGACCTTCGATGCAATCACCCAGTACGGAAACCCAGATGCTGGGCAAAACGCGTTCCTGCCGGGTTCTGACGTGAGTATGGTTACTCTCATGACTGACGTAGATGTTGAGAACATGCACTAGTTTTCACCGTCAAACATTTCTTCCTATGCGAGCTTGCCGGTGCTCCCTCCAGCGCTGTCTCCAGACTCGTCGCCAACTAGCGTTGCGTCGTCCCCGTGGTTGAGGACTCCCGGAACGGATCCGTCGCTTGGTAATGTTGCTAGCGTAGATGCGCTGTGGGACAGCACGGAGACAAAGGAGGAATCATGTTCCACCATACATTTTCTTGATCAATCAGGGAATAGTCTCGAAGATATCCCATCACAAGTCCAAGAGCTGATGCCCGAGGACATTGTCTGTTCACCTCAAACTATCTCCGATGCCTCCCTTCCACGATTACTCGGTGCCACCCCATACGGAAGGCCGGGATCGGTGACACCAACGTCTAATACACCCGCGTTCGTGATATCTCCACCTTGTGTGTCAGCACCTACGACTGAGGCTGTGCCACTTGGGCCAGCCCATTGCACGTCGTTTTCACCCTCCTCGCAACATATATCGCAGTCTTTGTTCGCGTTTTCGCCGGTGATGCAGTGTTATCCTCGGGAAACACCGCTGCTCGAATACTCTGCATCTTCGTCGTTGTCGCCGCTCAGCACTCTCAGCTTCTTTTCACAATCACCGAGTGTGTCTCCCGACCCTTCACCCCTCACTCGCTACTCTTCGCTCTCACCCGCAATTTCGCCTCCGCCACCCTCCAACGGCGATGAAAGAGTCGGAGTGACCGACTCTACTTCATCCACGTTCGCGAGAGTGACTTCGGCAAAATCGCGGGGGAAGCGCCGCGCAGGGACCCCCGATGACGACGCTTCTCCCTGCAAGATACCCAGACGCTCAAAAACCAAGAATGTCGACGAGGAAGAGTGGAACCCCGTCTCTGCGCGGGTCAAGCGTCCAAGGGCTGTAGTGTCCTCGGAATCCACCAGGCAAACAGGTGCATCGACTGGCAACTGTCCGCCGGAGGAGAGCTTGAGTTGTGAGACAGGACAAGGCTCAGAGGGGGGTTCAGACGCCGCTCATACGAGCTGCGAAATTTGCGGACAAGGATTTACCCGCACGTCGGATTACATCCGTCACATTGAAAACTCCGCAAGCCATCCAGAAACTCGTAAAGTGTGGCCCTGCCCACACTGCGAGAGCACTCTGGGACGAAAAGATGCGCTCGGGCGGCACATTAGGACCATGCATCCTGGGCGACCTGTTGTCATCCCCGAAGGCATCCCTGGGAGTCAGAAGGAGCCATTTGTGCAGCGGATTGGACAGAGGAAAATGCTTCCGAGGAGGCAACCGAAGAAGGACACGCTGCGTAGGTACCATTGACAATCCATTCGATCCAGATTCTATTCTGTAGCCTCCTGCATTCTCTCATCCTGGTGACTTTGTATAGTTCTGCCTTACCCTGTATCGTTTCTACAACTTTCTTTACCTTCTTGCATGCATTGCCGGCACCGGATGCTGGTTGTATCTCTACCTCTTAGTAGTACTAGCACAGAGTCGGACTCCAAGCTTCAAGGGTCGTACATAGTTGGATGACATAAGCATTTAGGGATCATGGTGTGGCGTTGACGTGCCGTGTTGCCAGTTCCTCTCACTCTCACATCATGGACGGCGAAGCTACGCATTCACTTTCACCAAATGATGGCACGCAAGAAAATGGCACGCACCTGTGGATACCAGAACCCGAGACGAGGGAATCCAGGAGTGATCCAGCACCTTCATCGTCTCGTGCCCCACAGCTACTGAGGGAGCGGCTCTACGTGGGCAATCTCAGTCCGACCGTGGATGAGTGAGCCAAAAAACATCGATTGTCAATCGGACCCACGCTCTGAATGTTTCAAGATATGCCTTGATTCAGGTCTTCAGAAAGTTTGGGAAAATTGCAAAACTAGATTTTCTGTTTCACAAGTCCGGTCTCAACAAGGGGAAGCCGCGGGGGTATGCATTCGTCGAATTCATGAACGAAGCGGTAAGTGGTCGCGCGCCTTCGGTTATGCTACCACTCTTTTGACGTGTGTATCTTCCGTTGACACGAACGTGCGTTGGACGGCGATACTGGCTGGGTTACATGACCAAAGGTTTCATCCCGGGTGACGTAGGCTGACTGGATTCGTTGGACATTTAGGATGCAGCAAAGGCTCTACAGACTGCCAACGGGAAGCTTTTGCGTGGTCGCAAGCTAGTGGTGACGTTTGCACAACAAGCACCAAACTACGACTCGGGGCCCGCGTTGTATACCGGCAGAAGCAAGCGGTCGGATGCCACACCCACTGCGTTGAGTTTAGCGAAAAGTAGTGGGATTGCACGTCCTGAAGCGTGAGTACGTGGCCATAGCTGTCTGTATCTTGGTCGGCTTATAGCTCGCTCTAGTAAGACAACGAGCAAAATTGCAATGATGGAGGCCAAACTCCGCCAGATGGCGAATTCTTCCCCTTTTGCAGAGAGACCGACACTACCGAGTAAACCTGTTGCGAGGGGTTCTCTGGAGGGTACACACTCTCAAAGAGCGTCGAGTCATGGGATGAGGTCTATCTCTGGCAGAGATCGGCGGACGACGAGTGAAGGTGGAGAGATTGCACACGGACTATCGACCGCACCACCGTCGACACGCGATGCGGAGTCCTCGGATTTGCTGAGAATTCCGTCTTCAAGTAAGCAGCGGAGTATACCTGGCGTGAAGATTGTGAAAGGAGGTCCCAACGGAGGGAAATCAGGAGTCACGCCATCGACATGAAGGGTTAGGACAGGTTCGCAATCACCATGCGTATACCCGATCAAGTCTCCTGATTTCATAGCTGAGTTTCGGGTATACATAGGAGTGTTGTTGGGGTACCCTCAATTTGATGTTGGGGCGCCCTCAATTTGCTGTGTTGCCGAAAATAGCACTATCGTTTTGCATGTCGAGCGCGTTTGCGTTTCGAGGTTAAATGCCTATAGGTTGCTCGACGACGTCACGGCAAGGCATTGAATCAAGTTTCATTTCGCCATGGGAGGGGCATGAAGCGTTCGCGGGAATGAATCGGGTCGTCAAAGAATCAATCCCCCACACGCGGGACGCGGACCAGTGGGATCACCCAGGGCCCCGTGGAATTCATTATCGGTTTATCAGATTAACAGTAGTAGAAAATAACTCCAGGCTTAACCATTGTCCAGAATCGCATGGACGAATCATCGCAGTCACATTTGAATCTATTCCGCGGGGAACGATTGGTTCTCTGGGCCATTCTCTGGACATATGGAGATCGAGAGGAGCCTCTCGCGGGAACGGCAGACTTCCTCCTCGCGATTTCTCATCTCTCGTGTGAGTTCTCATCAATGCACACTGATGAACGTTTCAACCATTTCACACCACCTGACCTGCTCGACAGATTAGTTCTCAGCGGCACTTGAAACCGATTGTGCTCCTTCTCTTATATATCCCCCTCGCCACTCTCCCTTCCTCTCCCATCCTCATTTACTTCCGAAATGCCTTCTGCACAAGTTTTCAACAGTAAAGACGGTGCTGTCTACACCACCTCTAACGGTGCCCCCGTCGGAGAGCCATACGCTGCTCAGCGCGTCGGCCCCTTCGGCCCCCTCCTTCTGCAGGGTTTGTGCCGATCCGCACTTTGCATATCTCATCTATCTGATCGTGATATCTCCAGACTTCCACCACATTGACGCCCTCGCCCACTTTGATCGTGAGCGTATCCCAGAGCGTGTCGTACGTCCACTACACAGATCGGACCGTCTTTGCTCGCTCCTCACCATGACCACTCTAGGTCCACGCCAAAGGCGCTGGTGCACATGGTTACTTTGAATTGACCCATGACCTCAGCGACATTACCTCTGCCAAGCTCTTCACCGAAGTCGGCAAGAAGCACCGTACTACCGCCCGATTCTCTACTGTCGGTGGTGAACTAGGTTCTGCGGACACTGCCCGTGATCCCCGTGGCTTTTCCCTCAAGATCAGATCTGAGCAAGGCAACCTTGACTGGGTTTTCAACAACACTCCCGTCTTCTTCATCAGAGATCCCGCCAAATTCCCCCACTTCATCCACAGCCAGAAGCGTGACCCTCAAACTCACTTGAAGGATCCTGACATGTACTGGGTATGAATCTTCGTCTCCTACCATTTCCTTTTTCTTCTCTTTCGCTAATCGGACGCACTACAGGACTACCTTGTACAAAACCCAGAGTCTGCTCACCAAATCACCATCATGTTCTCCGATCGCGGGACCCCCGTTGGTTTCCACAACATGCACGGCTACTCCGGTCATACCTACAAGTTCGTCAAGGAAGACGGCAGCTGGGTATACGCACAGATCCATATTAGAGCCGACGGTGGTTTCAAGGTTGGTATCCCCTCCCGCTGATTACGATTACCCGATCTTATCCATTTCAGACCTTCGACGCCGCCACCGCAACTAAACTCGCCGGAGAACAACCAGACTATGGTATCAAAGCACTTTTCGAAACCATCGAAGCAGGAAAATATCCCTCCTGGACGGTTTACATCGTACGTACTTATATTTAATGAGGAATCCTGATCGGCGGTGAACTCGCGTTTTAGCAAACAATGACACCCGAGCAAGCAGAAAACTTCCGCTACAGTGTTTTGGATCTCACCAAGATCTGGTCTCACAAGGACTATCCATTGCGCCCCGTCGGCAAGGTCGTGTTGAATGAAAATGTTCAAAACTACTTCGCCGAGGTTGAACAGGTCGGTTCGCTTTCATTTTCTGGAGGAAGGCCTAGTCTAACCCAGACCCAAACCAGGCTGCTTTCGCTCCCGGCCACACTGTCCCCTACCTTGAGCCTTCTTGTGACCCTGTTTTGCAGTCTCGCCTCTTCTCCTATCCAGACACACAGCGTCACAGACTTGGTACCAACTACCAGCAGATCCCTGTTAACCAGCCCATTGTTCAGGTCGCCAACTTCCAGCGTGACGGCCCAATGAACATCAACAACCAGGGTGCTCGCCCTAACTACCAGAGTAGCATCCTCCCATTGTCATACCTCAGGAACAAGGGTTCTTCTCACGCTACTCCTCGTGATCTTGAACGCGAGGCAAGGCACGAGAGGTGGGTCGGTGGTGCTTACTTGGACCTGGCCGAAATCACAGAACGTCAGTCATCCACATCCTCGCCATATGTGATTATTGAACTTGATCCTACAGTGGACTTTGAGCAACCACGTGCGCTCTACGCTAATGTCATGAACGATACCGATCGTGCCCACCTTGTCTCCAACATCGTCGATCATGTCCGCGGCGTGAAGAGCCCCGAGATCAAGACGAAGATCCGTGAGTTTTTCTTGAGCATTGTAGCTTCTGTTTATCTGACTGTCTTCAACAGTCTCCTACTGGGCTTCCGTCCACCAAGATCTTTCCGACCGTATCGCAGCTGGCCTCGGTCTCCCAAGAGCTGGCCCCCTCCCAGGAGTCAAGCCCGCCGCTGAGGCTCTCCGTTTCCGCGTTAAGCAAGCGTGAAAATAATAGTTTGTCATATGAAACATGTATCTTGTGGATCCAGCGAAATCGTGTGTATCATAGCTGTTTCTAGGCCTGCTACGGAGAATGAAAGATTATCAAGTTTACCCTCCCGGACTCGGAGTCTAATGTGAAATTCACCGTCACAATCCAATGATCATGGAGAGCAATCCATCATTCAATTCAAATGGATCCCAAAGGCGCCAATGTGGCATGAGTGGGAGCAGCGATGTCAATAAGAGCTGGAAGATGAATGCTTGAATCGGACCAGTTAGTGCACACTAAGGATGTTGCCCAGTAACGCGCCTAATCCAACGAGATTATATACATACATATCACAGCAATTCTACAGATACAATGAAGAACAAAAGATCACCGAGTTTGGCCGCTCAAGCATTTCCGATGCCTTGTGGAATTTTTCTTGTAGCTCCGAGTTTCCGATGACTTTTGCGGCCTGCGTCATTTGTCGCAAAAGTTCGCCCAGTCGTCTAAACACGCGGATGAGGTTGCCTTCAAACTGGTCCGTCAACTGTGAAAATCCCGTGCAGGTTAATTTACAAAACCGAACTATGGTCACCTCGGGGAGATCACTGACCTTGCAAATGTCTGAAAAGGATGCCCCACGACACCACTGAACTACTGCGTCCATGAGCTCCACTTTGAATGATTGAACGTACTCGTCTTCGACGAGTGGCAGTTTTGACTCTTGAGATACCTTGGCGATACGCCGAGCCAGCTCTTGCATTACCCGTAAAGGTGCCGCGAGCTCCTCAGTGAGCCTCGTCTGTTGTTCGCTCTGTGTGCCCATATCAGCCAACATATATATCCGTAAAATATGGGTAATGGCTACCTTCTCTGTGAACACGAAACAACTCAGTAAGCTGGCACATTGCTCCGGTAGCAGCGTGTTAAAAGCGCCGTTGAAGATCAGCTCGGTGAGCAACAGTTCGTCGCCAGTACTGATTTCACATGCAACACGACCTTTCATTTCGGCGATGTCTGACGAATTCGTGAAACCTAGCCGTCGCAATACGCGTTTTCGGCACTTGAGCTCCTCGAGTTGCAGAACATCGTGCGTTGCAGAAATGCGTTTCTTCAATGCTCGCATGTTTGTTTGCGCCATCTGTTTCTGGGCATACAGAGTGTACAACTGTGGGAGGCGTGAGTCTCTGTGAAGAGGGCTCGAGTACAACTTTTTTTCCATGACCTCGATTTTCTAATATATAAAAAAGCTAGCGTCAGCGACGAGAGATGGCACGCGCCAATTGTACCTTACTTTGACGAGATTTAGGAATTTTTCATCTTTAATCCCCATGTTCTGGATTGGATCGAGCAGCGTTATCCCTTCGGGGAACCTGCGCTGCACTTCCAACACACTCTTCCAGACGGTTTCTCGAGCTTGGTCTTGTCGTAGATCTTTTGGCAGGAATATTCGAATATGACTAATCGCCTCAACTGTCGATAACAAAACTGGGACGACAAGTGGGTTGCCCTTGTGGTTTGGTGGACAAGGCAGAACGCCACCCGGTGTTGGCGTAGTGATGTTCCTGTCTTTGGGAAGGGCAGCCCCAGTGTCGCAGTTCAAAAGAACGTCGAGAATATATTGTTCGTGCGGAGGGACCTCGTCGATCTGGAATTCCGACTTCGTCTAGGATATGCGACTTGGATAACGGATCGCGAAGTACTGGAGAGAATATAAACTGACCTTTGACTTGATGCGTTTTTGAAAGTTGATAACTACGCCCCAGCCAAAGTCGACGTCTTTGTGCTTGACTCGGACCAGCCGGCCAGACTGGAGGAAGGGTAGGCTGTACGTTGGGTGCGTGGTGACCGCTCGGAAGTCCTCCACCATCTGATCAAGTTGTTGGCGATAGTCATAGTATGCGGCCACAAGGTGCTCGTCTGGAATATGTATGGAGTCCCGCCGTCTCTCCTCCGCCTTCAATTCTGAATAGCCAACGTGAGCGAAATAAACGACGAGTGACCAGCGTTTGTACGACGGACCTTTTTCCAACACTGGAATCCCAACACTACTCTGAAACTGGAAGAAACACCGTTCGAGCATGTACTCGGGACTAATTCCTTCCACCTTGAGAAGATTCAAGATCATATTATACCCTAGATGGAAGGCAGAATCGAGTCGATCAGCCTCCCCCTTGATCATCGTCTTTGCGGAGGTGGGTTCAAGCTTCTCGTCACACATCATAATGACGACACCACGGTCATCTAAACCGCGACGACCCGCGCGACCCGACATCTGGATATATTCCCCGGAAGAGAGGTCCCGAAATTCACGCCCATCAAATTTGCGGGCCGCCGTGAACACGACAGTCTTTGCGGGCATGTTTAGACCGATAGAGAACGTTTCGGTGGCGAAGAGTACTTTGATGAGGCCTTCCTGGAAGAGAATCTCGATAACTTCCTTTAGGATCGGTAGAAGACCGCCATGATGGATGCCAATCCCACGCTTTAGAAGGGGAAGGAGGTTCGATATCTGAGGAAGATTGCGATCATCTGGCGAAAGGTTTTCGACGGCATTTTGGAAAATATTCGCGACCAATTCTTGTTCATCATTAGAGTTGAATTCGAATTTGGAAAGAGTTAAAGCCAGGGCCTCGCATTCTCGCTTGCTAAATGCAAAGACAATGACGGGGTTGTAATTTTTGAGCATAATCATTTTGATGATCTTGGAAATGTCAGAAGACCCTATGGGGCAATGAGGAAACTACAATGTTGATCGTGGCGAAGTATAAAGTACCTTTCTTTTCACCGCCCTTTTTGGTTTTCCCTTTACGTCCTTTACCCCCCTGGGGGTCCGCTGGATCTTCACCCATCTTTTCCTGTAGGGTTCCCATTGCTTTGCTGAAGGTATCCTCCTTAAACTCGCCCTTCTCGTTGACCACTAGGTAAATGCCTTCACCACCAGCGGGGAAGAGGTAGTGCTGCAGGGGTGTGGGGCGAAAGTCGGTGTACACGACGTGACAAGGCTGTTCGTGGGACTTGCAAATCCACTCTGCGAATTGCATAGCGTTGGGAATGGTGGCTGATAGAAACACGTATCGGACAGTGTGAGGAAGTAAGATGATAGTTTCCTCCCAGACTACACCACGTTCTTTATCTCGCATGTAATGAATCTCGTCGAATATAACCCATGCGACTTCTCGCATGATTTCAGAGCCACGATACAACATGGAACGTAGAATCTAGCATGCTGATAAGGAGTGTGCTCCGAAGCATAATATGGTACTCACCTCTGTCGTCATGACCAAGCAAGTCGCGGATGGGTTGATGGTAACATCTCCCGTCATGAGACCGACGTCACCAAAGTCGGCAAGCATCTCACGATACTTTTGATTACTGAGAGCCTGCACAAGTCAAACGGTTTATTTCTTAGCTTACACAAATGTGATTCAAACTCACTCACTTTTATTGGACTAGTGTATATTACACGTTGCCGATTCTGGAGACATTGGGCTATGGCATACTCTGCCACCACTGTCTTACCGGCACTAGTATGCGCCGACACCAGGACGCTCTCATTCCGCTGGATGGCATACACTGAAACCTGCTGAAACGGATCGAGCGTGAATTTGTATTCCCGAACAGGTTTTGAGGGAGGAATATGTTTTGCAATGGGGACATAGTCGTAACCGGGAGGGATAGCGACTTGATGCCGGACCTGAATAGCATGAGAATGGACAGTAACGTCTTGTGGTTTCACAAACCTGATATCGAAGTTCCAGTCTTGAACCCTCTTCGACAGGACCAGTCAATCCACCACTCGCAGCCATCTCACGCTTCGCCTCTGTCTGAAACTCATCGACCACGACAGGAACTGGGCTTGCAGCACGAGATCGTTTCAAAGGTCTTTCGATGACTTCACGCGACGCTGGTGGGAGTCGACCCAGATCGGTATTGCCAGGACTTGACTTTCGCTTCTGACCCGAGGTAGATATGGGAGCAGAGGGAGGTATTAGTATCTCGTCTGTAAGCGCCTCATTATCACTTTCATCCGCTGGTGGGGCGTTATCGAGGAAAGAAAATAAGTCCGGCGCCATCGCGAACAGTAATGAAGGAACTTGATCTCGCCTTCACCATACGGTGCCAAGCTAGGTGATTATGTAATGAACAAAACTTTCCCAGGGCCACTACTAGTCCAACTCTATAACTTATTATACTATAAGCCGCAGCCGTGTCCACCCATGTGACCTGAGCGTCATATGCAACAGTAGAGACCTCGTTGAAGTCTTTAAAGCGGTCTCAATCCTACAGCCGAGGTACTAATTTGTCGGCTAAGCAGGTTTGCGCTCCGCTTTAAACGTCGGATGTGCCCGGAGCACAACATACACGCCAAAATGAGTGTTACCTAAGATCGAGGTGTGGGAGGATTTAGAGTTACCTTGCTTTCAGCAAGGTGCTATGTTGCAACTTTTCGTATTGAATCTCACATCCAATTTCCCACACAACCCCTGCACTCGGGATATATCAAGGTTTCTGTCAGCATCGCCCTAGTGGATACACATTAAGTAAATAATTGTGTTGCCAGGTGAAAAGTGTGCCCTATCCAAACGGAATAACAAGACCAAACAGGAGGTTTCCGAACCATAGATTTGTCATATTTATGTCATGAGAGAGGGCAGAAAGTTCCGGGGATGTGTGTTCTCTTTTTCACACCTACAGTTTACGGAAAACAAATCTTCCGTCCGAGCACAAATCGGGAGATCGTGGGCTGTGTGAGCTGACGGAGCCGGTGACAGGTGTCGGTTTTTGCAAGTAAAACGACATGCACATGTGCAAGCAAGGTTTGCGCCGACGCTCAGTCGGCACTTCCCGAGTTATTTAACATGTATCCAATACTTTCTCCCACACCTCGATCTTAGGTAACACTCATTTTGGCGTATACTTAGCCGAGTTTAGCCGAAATATTATATTAGTCAGCCACTAGTTGATTCGGCTAGGTACTTGAGTACCACTTTTTGTTACATTGTCGTACACGCCCAAATCTGGTGTGGTACACTCTAGGGGGCAAAATTATTCTGAGAGGGGCACCGGCAAAATCCCCGGTTTTGCGATCGATCAATAGTAAGTATGCAACGGAAGTAGTAATACAGAAGTATTTTCTCTGCTTGTCTGTGGTTCAACAATGGTGTCCCAGACTCGTAGCGCTGCGTCGTGAGTGTTCCGGTGAGCGCTCAAACGTCATCGATTATCTGGTGTGGCCGTTTCCGACGCTTAGTCACATCAATGGGCGTCGTTGCATACTTACTCAGATTGATCGATCGCAAAACCTCTCAGAATAATTTTTTTGCCTTCTAGTGTACTACACCTAATTTAGGCGTGTACGACAATGGAACAAAGAACTCTACTGCTGCATATGTGACACTCAGGTCACATAGGTGGACACGGCTGCGGCTTATGGTATTGGAATCATGTCAAGTGGCGAAACCGGCGATTTTGCCAGTTCCGGCAAGACCCCTCTCAGATTTTCTCAATATACTAGACCTAATTAATATATTTAGGTGTGTACGACAATGAATAAAGACTCCGAGCGGAATGATCGGGTCTTGCGGTCCACGATTTGGTCTGGCACAGTAACAAGGTCAAATGAGACACGCTCGATCTTGTCTCATGCTTAACCGAGATCTTGTCCAAGTGAACACCGAAGCGGCCTATAAGAGGTTCCGTCTTGCATCAGTTCACAATGTGAAAGCAGTTCCCAATGTCACTCTCCCCTCTCTCAGTTCTCGTCGCAATCTGGGGTGCGGTGACGATCTACATTGTGCGCAATCGCCGGTTGCGAACACGGTATCCACTCCCTCCCGGCCCCAGACCTCTTCCTCTGATCGGAAATTTGCTCGATATTCCCTTGAAAAGCGAGGCTGCGACTTACAACGCGTGGGCCGGGAAATATGGTTTGTTCCTATTTCATCGACGCATGCAGTTCGATCTTAAAACTTGCTTCAAGGTGACTTGGTTTATGCCAATGTCATAGGACACCGCCTCCTTTTTGTCAACTCCGCGCAAATCGCAAACGATCTCTTCGAGAAGCGGTTTGTCAATTACTCTGATAGAAACAAGCTGCCAATGATCAACGATTTGTGAGTTTCTTTCTGACAGAACAAGCACGAGGTTAATTTACCATTCAGAATGGGCTGGGACTGGAGCTTCGGCCACATGCCGTATGGTTAGTATTTCTTTGCGGTCGCAGAGCGTACAGATCAGTGATGTTAGTCTGGTTGTACAGGAGAGCGCTGGAAAAAACATCGCAGGATGTTTGAGCGTCAATTCCGGCCTGCTGTGGCCTCGACTTACTGGCCCCTCCAGCGAAAAGAAGCGCATACACTTCTCAGACATATTTTGGACTCTCCGGAAAACTTTATTGAGCATCTCAGGCAGTGGGCAAGGACCATTCACTTTCCGTTTCACAGAGCTAACTCCCGCACAGAAATTCAGCGGCGGTGATCATGAACGTGATCTACGGGATAGAGATTGCACCAAGGGCGGACCGGTATATTGATATCGCCGAGAAGGCTTTAGAGGGAATGGCGAAGGCGGCAGCTCCAGGAGCATTTCTTGTTGATGTCTTTCCTTGGTGTAGGTGGCTCTCCGGCGGGATGGTACCCAATTGACTATGTTTCAACAGTGAAATACGTTCCGGATTGGGTGCCTGGGGCAGGATTCCAGAAGAAGGCTGCAAATTGGAAGAGGTATGTGCTGGAAATGCGAGATGCTCCCTTCGCAGCTGTGCAGAAGGCATTGGTAAGTACATGTTTCCAGTCCGGTGTAGGTTAAACTAACCCATCAAAAGGTCGCGGGAACTGCATCACCATGCTTTGTTACCCACCTCATGAATGATTTGAGTAACACCGAGGACGCGAAGGAGCAAGCTGAGATAATCAAAGGATGTGCTGGTCTTGCATACGCCGGTAAGACTGGATACTGATTTCAGAGTTCCGATGTACTCATTGGAGTCCGTAGCTGGCGCAGAAAGTGTAAGTAGATGGTTCCGGTTTCAAATTCAGTATGCCGATTTCCCACAGACTGTTTCTTCACTATCGTCCTTTTTCTTGGCTATGGTTCTTCATCCCGCCGTCCAAGTCAAGGCACAAGCAGAACTGGACTCTGTCATCGGGTCTGGACGCCTCCCTGATTACAATGATAGACCGTCCATGCCATACATCAACGCCATCGTCAAGGAAGTGCTTCGGTGGAATCCCGTGGCTCCGCTTGGTGATTATTCGCCGTTGATGGTGATGATCAACGGGGTTGATGCATTCTTCTTCAGGTCTTCCCCATATGGTCACCAAAGACGACATCTATGAAGGATATTTCATACCCGCTGGAACAACGATTATCGGCAACACTTGGTGAGCTCTTGGCGAGACTTCAGGCCGAGATTCTGAGATCAGCCCGATACAGGACCATCTTGCATGATAAGCAAAACTATCCTGAGCCAATGGATTTCATACCCGAAAGATTCCTGAACGCGGATGGAACTGAAAACGAGGAAGTTCTTGATCCCGCGACAGCGGCGTTCGGCTATGGACGACGGTAAATTTGAATATAGTTCTGCTGTCGTAGAGTTCTTGATGCCCCCGTGCACAGCATCTGTCCAGGCCGTTTCATGGCAGACGCAACGCTGTGGATTTCTATTGCATGCATTCTCACCGTTTTCGACATTCGCTCTGGAAAAGATGAGAACGGTGATCCAGTTGAGGTGAAGGCAGACTTCGAGTCCGGAATGATCTGGTAGGTGCAATGTTTTGGTGCGAGAATTGTCACAGCTCAATAGAATTGATTCAGTCACCCCAAATCCTTTTGTTGTGCCATTTCCCCTCGTTCCGAAGCGGCGAAAGCAGTCATCAAGGACACGGCTATTCTCTCATAACTGTTCTCCTTTCTTTCCGCTCCGTTTCTGGTAAGAGGTGTCGTACGCTAAACAAATAGTGGTATGCGTACCCTACAATTATTTCTCGCGCACGGTTATCCTGTTTATGAGACCTGTACCCAACCGTTCAATTTCATCCAATACGGATTGCTGATTGAGTAAAACGGTATCTCTTTTGTCCTTTTCTTTCGACTTTTCCCCCTGTAATTTCGTAAATCACACACGTATGCAAACATAGATGATCTCACCTCCGTGGTTGGCGTGCTTGAGAAACCTCCCAGAGCTCTGAATGGACGAATTCCGGACACGTTCAAGAGCCAGATTGCACCGATACGATATCCGCCGTAGATGTCGAAAAAAAACTTTAGTGTGTCCGAGTATGTCGACTGTTGCACCGATCAGGTTGTATAAAAATAGCCAGAAGAGCGCCTTGCGCACCTGCAAGTCGTCGAACAACATGCGAGCTGGATCAAACCCAGGGCGTGACACTCCGTTACCATCGGAGGCGTGGCCCACACGACCTCTCGACCATGTCAACTCATCTGCGTCGATATTTTGATTGTACCTGGGTAACACACTGGGGTCAAGTTCGATAATAACATTGTAGTCATCTGTTGCATGAGAGAAAAGCCGCTGCAGGACGCGGTAAGCATACAACCGGATCAGCTGCATGTGATTCCCACCTTCACGCTGTGCGGATCAACATCGGTTTCCTGCAGGATCTTGTAGGCTTCCTTTGCTAGCGCACATAGACGGTGCGCAGCCACAACATCCGGACCATTTGAAGTCCACATTTTGCCACCTGGGTCCTCCGAAGTTGAAATGGTCCATACACCTTCCTTGGAGCTTACAGCCACGACGGAAGGCTCCGTCGGTGAACCGTTATCCTCATACAGGGGGACGAATAAAGGATTTTCGGGTTTCCAATCCTTTAAAAATTCGATTACCAGTGCAAACCCACGCTCCTTGCTCCTCGGTATGCCGACAGCCGTGTCGGATGATGTTACACTGGTACCGACGAACGGGCGGGCACATATCATTTCCACTGCTTCCTCTGATACATGGATACCAAGAAGCCAATGGGATGCGAGCCAACGTTTGACTAATCGGACTGTTCCAGGGTATGCTATGTATCGATGGGAAAGAGTGGCGATGGCGCGGTGATGTCTGGGAGCATGGATAAAGCGACGTGTGTAGAGATCCAAGGCACGACGCGCCATGCGCTGGTCCTTGGAGGGCTGAGGATGAGGCTCGACAGGCGTTTTAACAGCTGATATAATCCGTTCGAGCAGGGCTACTTCTCGATCATGACATATTCGTGCGGAAAACGCCCAACCCTCGGGGGTGAGTATCTCGAGCGAGGCGTGATCCTGGATGTCCGAGTCGCAAGGTTGTTCAACATGTACAACCGCGCGAAGACCGGGGTTAGCTGTCATTAGAGCAGATGCGATTGTTTCAAAGAATGCTAATTTTAGCTTTTGGATGGCATGTAGGTCGTCCGGCCATTTCGAAGACTTCTCAAATTCAAGGACGATAGAAAATTGCGGAAGGTATCGAAGCGGGGTAGGGAGTGCGAGAGAGGAAGACAGCGGAATGGGGAGGGGGCTAAATGTGCTTGTGTATCGGAGACACTCGGATACGGGACTAACATTCAAGAGGGCGAGAGAAAGCTTCTCATCCAGGGATTTAAGATTCTTGATTATACCATCGAAAGCAGTTAAAGCAGCCTTGAATCCTACGGCCGTACCAGAATGCTGGTGAAGACTTGCCAGGTGATCTGGAAGGCGAAGCTTCGCATCGAAGGGCGTTGCGATGGTCTGGATATCTGCAATCGGAATTCCAAAGTGAAGATGTAGAAGGTGGCGGACAATGGACGTTGGGATGTGCGCTCTCTCATCGGAAGTTTTCACCTCCCAGACAACACTCTCAATGATACGACCGTCCTTAAATCGACGTAACTCGGCTTTGTGGCCCCACAGCCGACGAAACTCCTTGGCAGCCTCACTATCTTGTTCCTCAGCGGCGGGACCGTGGTCGATAAGCCTAAATACGTCTTCGGGGCTGTAGATGAGTCCTATATGGACAACAGATATCCGCGGAGGAGTTGACATTTCGGAAATACTTCGTACATTTGATGAGGGGTGGAAAATTGCGACAGCCCGCACGCGGTCCCCAAGACCTCGTCGGAGGATTCTCGACATTGCGGCAAGGAGAGCGCTGTCGAAGGTTCCATATTCAATAAACTCGAACGTCGATTGGTATTTCGTTACGCGCGAGAGATCAACACTGTGTGGTGTCAAACACCATGCTTACAGCAAGTAATGATTGACTTGCCGTATAACCGCATCGCAGCGTTTTGAGAGGTGTGTTTGGTCCTTAAGAAAGGCACCTGCGAACACGTCATCCGTGCCAGTAGAGTCGTTCAGTTGTTCGAGCATTTTCCGTGCATCGTATTGAAGCTTTATTGAGAGTGTTATTGGGTGTTGGCGGACATTTAAGCAACCAACTATACCATGTCAAGAGAAGCCAAAGGAACATCGACCAGGTGATTTATGGTGGAGGTTGCGTCAACGAAGACAGCAGAATAGTCGGAGGAATATTTTTCTGGTGAGAACTGAAGGAACAGTCATGAGTCTCAAGTCAAGGATCACGTTTTTACTCACCTTGTGTCCATTAGTGGACTTCACGAATGCAGGTACATTCTCAAATTCTTGTTTGGCTAACAGACCACTATAAGGATGGGTATAGGATGGATGCAAGAACAAGGAGCTTACCCAAAAAGTCTAAGGAAGCTCGGAAGAGTTGATACGAGCTCAAGCCTTTTCCAACAGATCTCCTTCCGCCAGCCTTCCCTTTTCCAACAACAGAAACAAGCTCCTCCCCATCAAGAAGGAAACCTAATACAGAGGCCCACCACGATCCCTTTCCTTCAAATCCGTGGATGGAGAGCGAACCTTCGCCATATCCTCTCTGGTTTGCCCACACCCGAAGCAATGTGTGGGCGTCCCTGAACGCTGGACTAGATTGCATGAGGACATTAGTTGACAACAAGGAAAGCTTTGGGAAGGTGGAGAGAAGGATGGCCGTGTTGTAGATAGGCGTGGATGGTTTCGACATGGCATCTGAAGCTGGCTGAACACGAACATTGGAATGAGAGGGAGAGAGACGGTGAAGGGGTATGGGATGAGATGGAGGAAGTACAGGGATAATGCGAACTTCGGCACGTGTTTTCGAAAAGTCGTGCGAGGTTCCTGAACTTCCTTGTTATGCTGTGAAGGATCGAGTCACAAAATTCTCACCTTTGCGTGGACGAAGTACAAGAACCGTCTGCCGTGGATCGTTTAGGGCTGCTGCGTAGAAAACATCCACCTGGAAGGAGGTGCGTATCGATTGCGCAACTACGGCGAGGTAGTAAGAACGCTTGTGAAAGTATCGAGCATCCAAGTAATCTTTCTCTTGGAAAAGAGACTGCAGGACAGATCAAGCAACCTATATGAGAGTAACTCCGGGAATGAGACGTACAGAGGGCATCTCGATGGACAAGTCCACCCCAAAATATTTGCTATCCTTCTTCTTCACGCTAATTTTGTTTGCCCAACTACCTACGACATGGACATCTGAGGGTGGTTCGAATTTTACCGTCCATTTCGTTTCTTGGATGGGATGTGGCAGCGCAAATGGTACCGCAACACCGTTTGTCGACAATGCACGAGCAGCGACAAGAGGATTTTGCGGCAGGATAGATGGAAGTGATAAAAGATGCGATCGAAGAGTGAGGAGAAATTGATCTAGAGACGCCCTCTGTGATTCCCTGGGCCTCACGTTGGGGAGCAAGGCGTCAATCTAGGCTGGTATTAAGCGAACAGGTGCATATGAAGGGATACATTGTGCACACCTGGAGTTTGAACGAACTCGACTGATACAAATCCGCTGCATCTTTCAACGCTCTGAGTTCGTCCCCTGTCGGGAGCTTATGTTTCTGTACATACGTCAGTCGAAATCTCCACAGGGTTGTCTGCGAAACAAGGACCTTTGCGATCTCCGCATCTAGTTCTACAGGCCCTTCTTCGTCTGGTTCATTTTCGCGTTTGCGCTTCAAGTCGGACGCCATCTAAATCGAAAATTTTGAATGGCCACCGAGTGAGCAGCAATAATTCCTTGCACCCCTCTCCGGGGGGTAGTTTCAATTGCAACATTTACGAACAACGCTACGCTAACTATTGCAACGAAGCTCATTACAAGCTGGCTAGTCATCAATAACAATAACTTCCCCAGAGGACTGCACACGTGAACTTGAATATCCAGGTGGAACTCTGAGTCTACTGCGTATCCGTTCTTCCTCTCCGAGATCAACGTCTATGATGTCTGGTTCTCTCCGTCGTTTCCTCCCTGAGTGACGCAGCGGCGCAGTAGCTTGGGAAGGCACTTCCTCACCCAAATCGTCTATCATTATGAGTTCAGATTGTGGTTGCCGCCTGGTGTCTGAAGAGCCACTGCTACCAGCTGCGGTGCCTCCGCTCCTGCTAGACGAGGTTGTCCGCGTGGTTGACGCCTTTTCCTTGCCCTTCGTTCTCTTGCTGCTCGATCCGGGAAGCGATGTGGAGGCCGATGCTAATTGGGGTGGCGGTGATGGTGGACGAGCGTACAGTTCTGTCCAGCGTCTCGCGGTCCGGTCGTGCTGCGCTCGGTTGCGCATATACTCAGTAGCGATCGAGGGAACTAATCACCGAATGCATGACCCTCAGTGGTTATACAAAGAATGGTTCTGCCGCGTCTTACCTAACGGATCATCTGTGCGAAAAGAACAAGATGGAGATATACCCGGTGCAGGTGAGAAGAGCAGACGCACGTGGATTGGGGTCAGTGAGGAGCGATGAAAGGGACAGCATGACCTTGAAGAGTGATAGGGCGGGTGACCAGTTCTGTTTGAGGATGTCAATACATATGCCTCCCTTGTCAGAAATATTCATGTGGTATATCCTATCACCAAAGTTGGCGTCCATACGACGACTAATAACCATTTTTGCTTACCTTGTAGCAAAGGTGACTTTGGGCGCTGAGAACCTGGGAACAGGGTCAACACTTGAACCCGTGATTGGCAATTGGAGACTCACGGATAATCGTGGGCAAGCTGAATATCCACATTAAACACACCACCTTCGTATGGACTGCCTTGAGGACCAGGTATGGTGGCTTTCCAGCGGTAGAGACTGTCCTGGGTGGGTGCGAGGGTGATGGCCCCGAGGTCTTCCTTCTTCGCGTCAGCTATCTCACGATGGATGCGCTTCATGGTCATCTGGAAGACGGTCAGACGTGGTACGGAAGAACGTAAATGTCTGAGACTTGCCGAAGAAGACAGCGCGGGCGGCATGGCTGGTCGTCAGAACTGATCGAGTTGTGTCGTCGTGCTGGTCTGAGTGAGTCACGTGCGACTTGCAGGGTATCAGAGTCATGTTATCATGATACTGCAAGTCTCTCCCACATACAATTTCAACACTACCACCACGACATAAACATAACCATGGTCACCCGAATATCTGCAGCTGCCTAATCGACAGTACAAAGACGTATTTGATGTTTGGAGAATCCGACTCGGAGAGCCCGCGAGTGCCCAGCCCATGGGACTCGCTATCCTCGACACCTTCTCCATCCAACAATAACAGAATTCAGGTAATTCCAAAACTCGTCCCAGAAGTAGAGGAGGCCAGTATACATTCCTGCATCCTCACATGTCTCATCACTCATCTGTCGTCTCAGGGCAACGTCGAATACAAACTCCAGCTCCTATCTCCATCTCCAGCTCGTTTCACTCGTCTCGTCACGCAGCTCAAGTGGCGCCTTTTAGAAGGCGGTGGGCAGGCGTACTATGAGCTCGGCGTCGCTGATTCCGGCACTCTCGTTGGACTTCCTCGTCAACAACTCGAGGAGTCCTTGGAAACTCTTGAAATGATGGCCGGCGAAATAGGTGCATCCGTGATCGTAGTCAAGGAAGTAGAGGTGCCTCCAGAGCTTTCGAATCTCGCTGAATCTCAACTTGAGAGGTGGGATGGTAGGAGGAGTACCAGAAGGAAGGACTTATTGAGAATGATGAAACAAGGCGGGTCCCTCATCACGTCTGCAACCGAGCTTGAAACCGAGCTCTCAAATACTGATGTCACGGATGCAAATAAAAGAACCTGCCACTCTGCGACTATTCCCCCAGCTTTGGAAGCTGAGCTCTCGAGCACTGTTGTCACGGATGCAGATGAAAGTACTTGCTACCCGACTACACCCCCAGCTGTTGAAACTGACCTCTCAAGTACTGATGTCACGGATGCGGATGACAGTGCTTGCCACTCCCCAACTACTCCCCCAACTTTACCCTACGGCCTCGTTCAGTTCAGACCAACCACCACCACCACCCTTCCCTTCGATCCTGCTCTCGCCATGTTCACCGTGGACATCGGGGAGGAGATTGCAGACTACGCTGATAACGAAGCTTCGGATGTTGACATCCCGACCGACTTCGTGACTGAATTCTCTGTCAGTCTTGAAATCTTCTCCGTGTACAAACCTCGCCCAATGAAGAAGCGTGCAACCTACATTACGTCCCCTCCGTCGACCCACTTTGAGTACGTGAAGAAGAAACTCAAGAATAGTCGTCCACCATCCAGATCTACTGATACCACCCGTCATACTGTAGATTTGATGGCGCAGGACTCCTTCGAAACCCCCTCCCAGCCAAATGGGGCCAAAGCACAGTTTCGCAGAGATAAATGGAACAAGGGACGAAAGTTGAAGCATAATTCCCTGCTAAGCCATGTCCCCACCGCCTGTTCCACCGAGTCACCGACCAACTCTGCTGATCACCATACCGCTCCTTCGTGTTCCACAGACGAACCTAATTCATCTGCCCTCGAGTCCCCTGATATCGCTGTTGTCGACCCTCCGACCGCTGACGCGTCAGGAACAACGATCACATCCAAAGAGCCACGGCTCATCGTGGAAGTGCTGGTGGTCTGGAAGCTGGCGTTGGATGAGGCTTTCTTAGATTTCGAAGGTTTCTCGCTGCAATGACCGGGGTATGACTTACTGCAGGTCCGCTCAAGACACGCTCTTAAGGTCGTGCGGACAATGATTTCTTACCATTTTCCTGTTATATAATTGTTATCGTCTTTTTAGCTTCTGAATGATATTATGTATTGTCTTGCATACAGGGCTATCCCCAGTACAAAACTGTTCTGGCGTCAAGAATCAAGTAATCATCGATCCACGTTCTCGCGGCGCACTGAAGCGTCCTGATGTGAATTTAATAAGTGTAGATGCATACCATGTCCTCCCACCTCGCAATGATGTTCTTTGCAGGAAGCTTCTCTAGGCGATGGATTCCCAAACCGTTCCCGCCGTATCTTCCATCACACTCCTCCATACCGCCCCTCCGGAACCGTCGACTTCTAACTGCTGTGAGCTTGCTGTCAATGCGTACGGCACGCCCTTATCCCCACCAGTGCTAACGCCTTTCACAAGTGGGAGTTCACCAAGGATGGGGACCCCAAGTGTGGAAGCGATAGAACGGAAGGCATCAGGGGAACCGAAGAGCTGATGTTGGGTCGTGCAAGATGGACAAATAAAGTACGCTTGATTCAGAATGGTTCCCGTTATCTAATTTGACACGTCGGTCCTGTTCAGCATCTGAAGTATAATGCACATACGGGGACTGAAATTTTATGAAACATGGAGATCCCGCGTCGCACGTCTGCGAGAGCAACATCTTGTGGAGTTGATACAATTACAGCACCTGGTTCAATGCAAGGGATAAGTAGAAGCAAAGAACAGAGGATGGGGAATATGATACACCATTTACAACAACCAGTTGTCCGAGTGTCAAGGGAACGTCGCCCGTCCCTGGTGGCATATCGATGACCAAGACATCCAAACCAGGACCATGTCCGGACTCTCGCCAGTCGACGTCAAAAAGCAGCTGTTGCACTGCCTTCTGAACCATTAAGCCTCTCCACACCACAGCACTATCCGCTCTTGGTTTGTTCTCGGTCGACTTTGGAAGAAGATATCCCATGGACATGGTCGGCAGTCCATGGTTCATGACAGGCAACATTGTGCCGCCTTTTTTTGACGCGAAGTAGTGTAAAGGGTGGGATGGGTAATGTAAAGAGGGCTTACCAGATGTCAAGACAGGTTCATCAGAATGTTGAAGACCCATCAACGTTGGTATGGATGGGCCGAATATGTCAAGATCGAGAATGCCAACACGAAGGCGACGTCCAAGGGATGGCGGTTTCCGCATGGCGAGTGCGAAAGCGAGATTTACTAGATGAAATAATCCATAAGCAGCCTATGGAGCAAAAGTATCATACGAACCGGCGATTGTACTCTTCCCGACACCACCCTTGCCACTTGCCACTGCGAGGACCTTTGAGACGTGTGGTATGGGTCTCTTTTGGATCGGTCCACCTCGACGGGGCATCTGGGGAGTTGAATTGGAGCGGGGAGGCAAGCCCTACTGAGAGTGGGTCTAGCAAGCACGCAGATGGAAAATTGGGAACGCACCAAAGGGTTTTCATGTTGGCTAGTAAAAGCAGTCGAAAACAACCTCGGACGACAGAACTGCTGGCAGTATGTAGCAAGCTTGAACATATGCATCCGGTTCGAGCTTGAAATGCACTCGCCAATACATTCGGGTCGCTATTATCCAAAGGACCCCAAATACTCCGTTTGGCAACGCCACACCCTACTAATTTTATCCAAGCCTGATAACACTTCCAT
>JBBPLK010000088.1:31025-41775 GCA_038089735.1 Exsudoporus frostii
ACATTTTATCAGCGCATGATCATGGTCACGGCTCCAATGGCACAGTACTGTTGAACCCACCAAGGACTGTTATAGGCTAACTACATCAGATTGGCCTTGGATGCCACCACGACCACCCACTTGTACCACAGAGACAGCGCGATTGACCGATCGAACCCAGGTGGGAGGCTAGTGGGTACTGCTCTGTGACAGCAATGAGCATCGAGCTGTTTTAACTCCATGTGAAACCAGTATACATGAAGGTATTGTTTTGCTTATCACACTGTTGTATCTGATCAGGTTAGCAGGTAGAGTGTTTATTGAACTTGGATGCCATACCTGCAAGTCCATCAAACCACGATTCGAGCAACTTTGACGTGCATATTGGCATTCAATTGGATGATTTTCCGGAAATGGTGATGGTGATCCCGGACCCGACACTACAGATGACGGCCTAGATGAGAAAATCAGTGCAGTTAAAAAGAAGTCGGGGACTGTTGGGACTCGGGAATATGTCTGAAGTGGTGCTATAAGAAAGGACGGTATTCCTTGCATCTAAAGGTTTGTAAAAGTAATCGATGATACGGATAGAAAGAATGAACCTTTTAGGTGGCGCTCAAGCGCTCACCCTGGGCTATTGCCAGTGTGTGAACATGGACAACTTACTCGAGATCGTATTTGTCGGATGGATACGATGACCAAAGCACCCGTGACGCGATACTAGCGAGCATGAAGACTGACCACCTGCGAAGAGGGTGAAAGCCGAGGGCACGAAAGTTGAACAGAGCAGTAAAGCTCTTTGAAATATACTACATGAAACTCGAAAGACAAGGCATATAGAAAGGACAAATTACATATCACTGGAGTCAAACGTAGCAAGATGGCCAGCGCTGATCTTCATCCCCACAGTCCCCTTTCAAACAGGATACGTATGATCTCCAAACGCTTCCGAGCGCATCGCCCTCAATCCATCCGCTCCGACTTCCACGATCTGACCCCGGGCCTTCCGTGAGGTGACATCAACGAAAGTAATTGCAGACGCAGCTGTGCTTTGACTGGAAGTGGGTTGCGACCAAACACCGAATCCAGTGTCAATCGCTTGCCAGCGGCGACGAGCGTCACGATCATACAGCTCTCGTACGCTGATGATGAACCGCGGCATCATGGCACATAACGCTACATCACAAAACAACTTTACGCAGATGGTTAGTTTGCTGGTAATGTTGCTATTAAACGGAACATTAGGACTGAGGATGAAGAGCGCGTTCCTAGTAGATGTGCAGAGGAAAACATCCGGGTTAGTTTTTCATGATGGTGTCGAAGGGAAAGGAATAAGAGGGGCGACGTACACGAGGACATAAAGAGCTCCATCTCTCACGAGTTGTTGCATGTATTGGTTAGGCTGCCACTGCTTGGCTGCCTTGTACATATTAACTGACTGCGTCACAGTTCGGATGACAGCGAGAGCCAAAAGTGCAGCGCCGACAATAAAACGCGGTGTGGCAGCATACATGTTGAGCATGGGTGGGAGGCCACTCCACGAAACACTACAAACGGAAAAATTGGCAACCTGGACAATCGTGACTAGATTAACGGGTGGTAAGACATGGAAGGTGTCTCGAGTGAGATTGCGGTGGCGCAGGCAGTTTAGCTCGACACATACCTGAGAGGTATGTCTTGGGATTGTAGTAGATGGCCGGAAAAGCGAAGCAAAAAATAACCTGTGGCACGTAAATGAGCAGGAGGACCCAGAGGATCCTCCTGGATCGATTCCATATTGCATACACCCGGAGGATCATCACCACTGTGATGGGATTCACACTCGGGGGAATGAAACAAAGGGGTACCGTCACTCACGATCAGCAGCATTAAGGAATATTGGGAATGCCCAACCAGTTACAACACATAATATGGTGCCTTCAGAGTATCCACGTCTCACTCCGACATTGTGGTGAGCGGTGAATTGATCTACTCACAACTATGGAACTGTTATCGATAGAGTTGGACATCGCAATTTAGAAGCATACATCTACCAGATGATAATAATCAACGGCGGATCATGTGCAAACCAGAAAAACTGACCATCAGAGGGCCGGGGACAAAGGTACTACCACCTGCAATCATATTGATCAGCTCGGTGAACCTCAACTCCGGAGTCCAAACCTACCGAGGCCATCGACACTGGAACACAGATTCTTTGTTAGCTGTGTAATCTGGGATGCAGTACAACAACCATAGACATACATAGCCCAACAAAGACCGACATAGCGAACCTACAGAGCTGTCAGTGTGCAACATGTATCCTTCGAGCCTTTACACACACCAGAAGAAACATTGTAGAGACCCAGGTCCAGGGTCTGCGCTGTAGGACTGTCAAGGGCTCAATCCTTGCTTGATAACTGGTTCCTCACCCAAATATACTCTACCTTTAAATATCATCAGCCAGGCGATAAGACATGGTGAGAGAAACACGTACCTCTTTCGAAAAGGTGAGGACTGCAGTAGCAAAGTTGGAATGGTGATTCAACTCGAGAATGACGACGGTGTGCATACACATATCACCCACCATAATCATACGACACAGCAGTGACGATCACAACTGCATTGGTGTATCAGCTTGATCATTAACTGATGGTATGAACGACCGTACGGGACACGTAATCATTTAGTCGGAGACCCTCTAAAGTAGACTGCAAATCGGAGGACATGGCGTACAGGAGAGAAACAGCGGCGGCTGACGGTGCGAGTTTAACGACTCGCAAAGACTCGGAGTCAAAGAACGAGGAACCGGGAGCGAGGTTGCGTTAGGCTCAGCCCGGATGTACAGGCCATTTATACCATCACCCAGGCGTATCTGCTTCCCTTAATTAAGCATCACGCTTAAACGCTCGAACAAAGTATGATCCGATACCTTCAAATTGTGGGCGATGCACGGTTTTACGAGCGCATGACCAATATCACGTCTTGGTACAGCAATGTCGAACCTAACGAGGACTGCTAGCATCAGATTGAAATCGGAACCACCGCGACCCTTTAGATCTATCGCAGAGGCAGCGCGATCGAACGATCGAACGCCCGCCCGTCCCTGATCGAAAAGAATTTTCGGCATGGCTGTGCAAAGAGAGGGGCTGAGAGGTCAGAGAGCCCTACGGTACCAGCTGTAGAGTCGAGCAGAGGGGTGTAGTGGAGCAGCGCGTGTATCCCATCCACAGGGCGGGACAGCATCGGAAAGAACTCGGCATCACGTGTACACTGCCTCCTCGTCGAAGATGGCCTCGACCATCCTTCAACCTACTCTCCAGCCTTCTAGCGGTAAGGTAGCGGTAGGGTCGTGGAACTGGGAATGCGTGAATACGGGACCAGGTCTGAAGTCGACCACATCGAGACATGTCTCACTGATGACGCCAAGGCGGCTTCCACGACCTAGTTACTCACCGTCCTGTATGTCTTGTTCGCTTCCCGCTTCCCTTGATACCGTCAGAGTTCGAGATAAGGCATTTTACGGAATTCACTCGAGAAGGATATACTCAAAGAAGAGAAAAGCAGAACATGTTCCCACGGTGTAGCAGTCAGGAATAACCTGGAAAACGGAATTACCGCCGAATTATGAAACGCCATGGAACGCCCAGCCATTACTGTGAGAAATCAGCCAAAACGATATTCACTGCGCAGCAAAGAACGGGTGCAACATGTGGAGAAGTGGACAACGGAATGGCGTCCGAGATAAGGTCAGTCGAGGGAAGCGTCGGAGACTCAGGCACACAAGATCATCGCCTCAGCTGTGCGGACCGTCTTCTGAAATTTGATTGAACCAGAAAATGAAATGAAATACTCTTACAAATGGAGATGCACACAGCATTGGCGACGATATCCATGTTCAATTTTCAGATTATTTGTATGTACGCCATTCGGCTCGGACCACGAAGCATGCATACGTTGGAGAGTCTTGGGACGGCGACGCGCGACCCTAGAGGTGAGTCAGTGTGCGAGGAGAGGACGACGTGGGCTGTCGGATCAGTTTCTCCATCGTGTGCGGCTTCGGGGCTGCGAAAGTTCTCGTCAGGGGACTTAAACCTCTATCTACCTTCAAGGGGGCTGTTTAGGTGAACTACCATCTACAGCAGTCAAAGGAAATTAGCAAACCAGAACAGGGACCTGCGAGATGATGGGTGCGACCCAACGAAAAGATGGTGGCATAGATTTAGGCGAAGGCGGGTGGGGAGGATGCTTCTTATAAGCCAGCAGGTGCTCCCACGGGCTAGTCGAGCTACCAGGACTCTTGTGGGTATCAACCAGCACTTTCTCGTTCCCATGGAGTACCACGCTAGAGCCAGCCTGGATTCCTCTCCCAAGGGATTCGACGATGTGATGCTGATTAAAAATGGACATCCGAATCGCGTTCCGAAACACCATCCTCCTCCATCTGGAAAGATAGCGATAGACTGAGGGTGAGCAATGCAATATAGTCGTCCAAATGTTGAACAACCCGAACCCTAGGCCCATCTGTCTGGCCGGATAACAAGACATGCGGTGGCGGATTCGTCAGCAAAGACGCCGATCTGGAAAGCTGTGCCTCTAGAACTCCCTTGCTGAGCCTCTCAGGGAGCCCAGACGGAAAGACGAACAGCAACCGAGCGACGCCGTCTGGCGCCAGGACGTATACTTGGTGGCTACCCGTCAAGGAGGGTGAGCGTAGCGTCAAGCCGTCAGTTCGCCGGCTATGTGGATGCTTGAGATGATCGAGAAGGCGATTCGTGGGGGCACTCGAGGTCTTGGACTGCCCTGCTGGTGATCTGAGAGGACGAATTCAGTAGGGAGTAAGTAGTGGGATGTGAAAGTCCTAAAGCCGGTGGATGGATGGGGTCTCACGCGAGGGACAATGACGTATCCGAGATTCTCTCAGAGATTCCCATCAGATCACCAATAGGATATGACCGTCAGCATTACCTCGAAACGAAGTGGGGCGACAAATAAGGCGGCACCAGAAGCCGAGAGTGGTCACTCCGTCCTTTGGAGTTGTGGTCGACGTCGCAATCACTTGCAGATGCGGTTCGCCACGAGGAGGAACGGGAGCAAACGTCGGCCAAATTTGTGCCAACCACATCACAACTTTTACAGATTCTCACGAGTTCAACTTTCGATAAGTTTGCGGGATTGGCAAGCTTAAGGGGCGTTTGTCCCTCCTGGATCTGCCATGAGCATTCTCGATATGCAGCCGTCTCAGAAAGAATTGTCCTACGCCAAGATGACCACTACAGTAGGTGACACATCCGGACTTGTGCAACTTCGCAAGGTCTCACCAATCCGTAACAGGGTAAAATATGTGTAAAAATTAAACAAATACATATCATGGACGGCACAACCAAAATGGAGAAAAAGCCGCATAAACTGACTACTCTGCCGTAGCGGGAATTATATTAAACTTATTTGTCAGGAAAGTGGAATTAAGGGGTAAGCGACAAGGTGAAACAAGGGGAAAGGACTGCAAGTTCGACGCGGTCGAGCGGGTGGTAGCGGAAGCTGAACGGCCTGAATGCTCAGGTCACATCTACGCCATCCCAGTGCTCGAATATGACGGTGCGGATGGACATCAATGTGCATGCAAGGTGGCATTTTAATCTCCAATGGAAGTCGGCCTCGAGGTCGGCAACGTCGATCTCGTTAAGTATAGACGCTTGTTCAAAGTTTGGGCCGCAATTCTCCCGCAATTTTTCGCTTCTTTCGCCCCCGCCATGACCTACTCACAGCAACGTCTTCTCTCGCAGCTCGCCACGTCCCCCAACGAGCTCGCTTCGGGTCTCGGCCAATGCCTCGAAGCGCTTCGCCTCATCTCTGTTCTCCCTCGTGCCTCCCCCGTGTATGTTCGCTACGCCTCTGCCGCATCGCCCTCCATCAAAGCATTCGGCAGGGACCATCTCTCTCGCGTCCCTCTCCGCGTATGTCGATCTCCCTTTTTTTCTTCTTTCCCGCTACCGAGGATCGCCTATCAATGATTTCCCCTACTCATAGACCGTGATCACACTGATTAAAACATCCTTCTCCCTCTCTGACCCCGTCCGCATCACCACGGCCGTCTTCTACCGCGAAGACGGCACGGTCGACCCCACCCCCGTCCTCGTCGACGAAAACTCGTGGAAAGAACTCGCTCCGTACGTACACACCATCCAGGTCGAGGATGACTTCGACCGTCCCTCGACCACGCTTTCTTCCCCCTCTGCCCTCCCTGGGATTATGGTTGGGTCCGGCAGTGGCTCAACGTCACCCGGGACGGGTATGAATAAAGGACCGGGGCTCAACTCGAACGCGTCGACGTTCGTCCCTTCGTCGACTGCGATCTCCATCAAGACCAGCGATGGAACCATGGTCAACCTCCTGGGCCCTCGCAGGCCCTCTCTCTCTCCGTCCTGTAAATCTCTCGTTCATATCATTCGATGGAATACCTTGCTGACCCGACAGGTGATCGTTAGCTCCCCAGGCAACGTCACCATTTGCGATCTTGGACAACACGGACACGTGTCTCTGAGTCTGGCGACGGTGGATGTGAGTAGATCTAGCATATATTACGCGCACAATATCCATCCCGCAACTAGTAGTGTTCTATGTGTGTAAAGACAAAAGAAAAAGGGGGTCCAAAGCCATGAGACATTAGACCGCGATCGATCCAAGGATGGGTAATATAGCCTCGATGTTGGCCGCGAAAACTGAACCAAGGAGTGAGCGTTGGAGTCGATCCTCGAGATCAGGACGTACATCGGCCCGGACAACGCTGCGACAAGGTGCTCAATGTGCACACCAACTTCCTGATCGCCGCCATCAGCTCGCCCTCCTCGCGACGACGTGACGGATCTGCATCCGGTCGCGCACGGAGCCGAAGAACCTCGTCGTGCAAGGCAAGGCACAACGCCGTCCAAACAACCTGCAACACATGTCAACAAGTCTTGCATCACGTGAGGGGAAAGGCTGTACCCCATATATTGGGCTCATCCCGCCCGCCATCACCCCCACCTCACCCAACTGATCCAACACCCGGACGACAGCCAACGCTCCCTCTATGCTCCGTCGCCGAGATGGCGCGTACGTCGAGGTAAACGGTCGATGGAGGGTCACGTGTGCGAGCGCGATGAGATGGACCGTCACAAGTGCCTCTGCATGCTCCTGCGTCTGTGACGCACGTCCATGCAAACCAGTTGCCATTGTCGTCGCCGCACTCAAACACCGTTGTAATAGCGCATCCAACGTCCCGAAACGAGCGCGGAACGCGGCCGATTGAGCGACGGTGGGGTCTACATCCAGGAAATGATTATTGAGAATGCAAGACAGGATAAGGGGAACATACTAGCGACAAACGAGGCTGAGATCTCCGCTGCCTCGCCAAGTAATACTGACGCCTTTGCATGCATCGCCGAAGGGCCTTCCCGCATGAAGTCGTGGCTCGGATTGCTGAGAATATGTTGGACCACGTTCGGCCTCGTCTGCGAGATAAGTCGCGTATCAGAATAAGGAGGGATAGCGGGCGTAACACACTGACCTCGACAACGCCCCCCACACCAGGCCATGGTACCGTCATCCCACTCCCCACGCTCCCATCCATCGCGAGCGATTGACAAGGCACTTCACACACCACACCGAACCATCGATCGAGCGCATATACCGACCAGAAAGCACGCACCCTTTCTTCTGCTTCGATCCCGTCCAACGCCAGTGCCAACCTCGCAGACCTAGCGAACGAGAGTACGCGTGAATTCGCGTCCGTGTTCGTGTTCTCGTTTGACAATCCCTCCCGCACTCCACTCGCCTGCGAAACTTGGCCCTCCCCTTCCATTGTCCTTACTGACAGATTGGGCCTCCGATACAACCTCAGCATCATCACCAACGCCCACGTACCACCCGCATAATACCTCGCCCCGACCACCTGTCCGATCCGTTGCATATAATATGCCAACAACACCCCCGTTTGGATCACGTGGAGGAAGATGGCGGAGTCGGGTTCGGCGTCGACAGTGCTCAAGGCCGAGGCGTGTTGGGTTTGAGCTCGGGAGAGGAGGGTGGACGTGATAGTGTGGATTCGTTCGTCGGATTGTGGGTGGTTTGGATCGGATTCGGACGTTATGTGAACAGACCAGAGCGTGAGCGCGCTTTGCAATGCAGGCAAGACTTGTGTGCCTCGGACACGAAGACGGTCGAGGTTGAGGAAAAGACCAAGTTCGGCTGCGTGTGGTGCGACGACAGATAACCTATGGCATACAGGGGGATGAGCGCACTGTGCCCGGTTTTTATTAGGAAACACTCACGCGCGTCTGGCGTGCAAATGCACGTCAGCCTCGATATCTACCTGGCGTGACTGACTTGCACTACCTAGTTGTTGGGTCAGGACATGACTTGAGCAGAGAGCGTGACGATGTACACACCACTAGGAGGTCCATGGGATAGAGCTTGACCCATTCCAGGGCCATGATGATAGGACGCTGAAGATGGCGCCTGTACTCGTGCTTGACCCACGGCCGCTGACGCGCTTGAGCCACTGCTAGCACCAGCACTAGCATCCATGTACGGAACGTGCAGTTCGACCGAAGGGGCCGCTTCCTCCGGATTCTCTAGCTCCTCCACTCTTGCTCTCAATCTTGCAATATCGTCTTCCAAAGTCAACGTCCGTGGACGACGTGGACCGTCGGTATATTCACAGTCCTCGGCACGTTCACCCCGGAGACAGGGTGTACAGATGGGTCTGGCGCTGTCGCATTTCTGAAGTGAGGGCGATGGTGATTAGTCATCGAGGAACATGAATGGGGGGGGGGCTCTCACCATCTTTCTGCGACTGAAGAATACGTGTAGCGTGAGCGGGGGAGAGACATGGAGGACGCAAGAGTGGCACGCACCGACATGGGAGGCAGGCTTTGCCTCGCTGCAAGGGCGACAAGTTCGGCGCGGTAGACGTAGGAACGACAGCAGAACTTCGAGGATCGCCGGCTGCAGGATACGCGTTCACGTTCATAATGAGTAAAATCGAATGGCTTCAAGTTCGTTGGTGTCCGTTCGCAAGCCCGATCTCGTTATATAGACCGCCCGTCGCCTGCGCAGACCGATGCCATTGCGCCATAACATACTCAACCAAAGTCATGTCTCGTTTCATCTGAGCCCAGGTGAAAGGGTCGGGGAAGAGTGGTTGCCGATGAAATGCGATGGTCATTTTTGTAGTCATCATGTTCATGCAGCGGGATATCCCTTGGATGAGTGAGAACATGACAAAGCTGCGACTCGACCTTGGCATGCGATTGAATCGTACCGGACGTCTGAGTCACAACGAAGGAAGGTTCGGGAACGGTATAGAAAGGGATGCAGTGATGTAGATGGTGCTGACGGATGCATTGCCGCAGCTTGTGTCTACGTATGTGTCGTATCGAGTCTCCGATTGGTAGGATCCTGGATGTGATCGTGCCGCGAGGTGGGGTCTGGTGACATTAATGTTCATATCTGGTCCCGGTCTTTGTCGTAGCCGAATCGACGTGGTCGGGGAAGTTGGTCGTATGTCGAAGACGTACAGTAAAATTCCCATGCGCGGCGCACGAGGGAGTAATACGCATTTGCTCACAGTGCAACCGTGACGGCACTCGAGCCCTCTTCCAGCGAGATGCAGTGTAGTCAATCTCGTAGTAGCATCAACATCTGGATCGAGTACGAGAAAGTTTGTGAGAGGAACTTTTTTTTTTTCAAACTCATTGGGCTGCTGACTTCGACCCTCTCCGCTCCACATTTTTCGAGGAATTGAACGGGACTTCCAGGGACTTGTAAGTTTTAGCATGCAATTAGTCTCGGGCGACGGGCACCGGGTAATGCAATGGTCTACCTCACTACTTCGAGTCTCAACGGCCTCATCCGACACCATCGCGCGTACATACGTACAAGGTCGGCACCGTTCAACTTGCGATGGGCTTTGGGTATTATAATCTTCGGTGATCAGGTGAGTTCGATTGCCTACTCACTGTGTATCCTGGGCGCTCATTATTGCCGACGTCCTCGTTTCGATCTTGCCATGCTTGCAATGTCCGTTCTTCTCCGGTTACGGGGATCTCTAAGCCAACACCCATATTCGAGTCAGTTCAGACCATCAGCTTGCTGTGGTGAATCGCACGTCTTGCCATCGCGTGCCAGAGGGCACGCGGTGACCGTCATTGACCCCTTTCAGGTGCTGCCTCGTGTTGGCTCCATTCCATTTCGCGCTGTACACAGCGGTCATTACCTGTTCCATCCCGTTTGCGCCTGCTGCGCCATCCTGTCAACGCTGACGTTTTCTTTATTCTTTATTCTTCCACCCCAACTCATCCTCGCTCGAAACTGCGTCCAGCACACCCAAACGTCCTATACCTCGTGATCTCGGCTACACACCTTCATGACGGATTACCCCGAAATAGCTTCCATCCGCATCGACACGAGTTTCACCCGCCCACACAGTGGCGGACGGGATTTCCTTGCTGAACCTATCCCTAGGGATCGTTATTCCCGTCATAGTGGTCAAAACCAACCCCGCGTACGAGACGTCACCTGGATATCCACCTCCCAACCCCAACTCGCCTCGACGCACACGCACACACCTCAGAACACACGGTATACCCCACCGGGCGGATTCCTACCGGCACGTACTCCCACGCCCGTCCTACGCAAGTCGGCGCCAACGATCACGGAATCGGAACTGGATGCAGAGTACATGACCGTCAGTGTGGATGATCGCGACGAGTGCAATTATCAAGGGCACGCACATGGATTTAGTGGGGTG
>JBBPLK010000088.1:47281-74377 GCA_038089735.1 Exsudoporus frostii
TGGACGTATGCGTCCTTGTTGCACTAGCAAACTGTCACATTTTAATGATCAAATAGGTGTAAGTATATTGATTTACCGCGCATCATGATTTTGCCAGATGGAGGTATAGATATTCGGAAGGTACGGCGCTGATTCTAGCAAGTCAGTGGACATGGCTACCATTCCTCGCCGCCGATTGTGAGTTCTCTCGCCATCATTCCCTCGGAGCCTCTGTCACGTTCGTTCATAGTGGTGATGGTTCTGCGCGTTTACGCAATGTGGAATCAATCCAAGACAATCCTTGGTGTACTCCTCTGCTTATATGTGACCCAAATCGTTACTGCATTTACGTTTGCTGGCATATATAATACCCCTGGTCCCTACTTCTCTGGTATGTTTCGGGCTGGATCGCAACTATCATTCCATTTTTGACAGATCGCCCTCGACCCCTCTCTACAGTGACAGCTACCCAGGTTCTCAATATGTCAATTTGCAATGACTCGTATAACCTGCCATCTCCACTTGGGTCATACATGACTCCTAGCTTTGTCCTTGCTGCTGCATTGTCGATTCTTGCTGTCATACAAACATTGAAGCAGTCTACAAAGCAACAAAGAGGTGGCAGCCTAACCGGTACATGAAACTACTCGTGAAGGAGGGTATTCTCTATTTTCTTGTGTATGTGTTTCTGTGTTTCTTTGTTTCTTTGTAATCTTCAACATCCACTGACATATTCATATTTCTCCTTATGTTTCTATACACCAAAACCGATCACTCGGTCAATCTGTCTCCATTGCTCAGGCGATTTCTTCATAACATCCCCTCGGTTGTGTCCTGGAATCATTGATGCCCTTATGGGATCCGTTGTTCACTGCTCTTTTGTGCTGCGTGATTTCTCTATTCATCATCAACATCCGAGAGCTGTATGACCAGGATCCCTGCCGCCGCCAGCAAGGTATTGACACCGGATTCGGTATGTTATCGCAATCACACGATAATCGAAATATGGCCATGTCTGCAATCGCATTCGCGGATGTCGTTCCTGAAGAAGTCCATGCGATTCAGGGCCATGGGGACGAGTCGGAGACGACCCGACCTGGAATGGTTGGAGAGGACGGTGAGCGTCAGGTGTGATCGAGGACAGAATATGCATCGGATACATGTTTATTGACCCAATTATCTACATGGTTTGCATTTTGAAGTTGAATGTGTACACGGACAAAGACCACGCACGGGTCCATCACCGGGTAGTGTTCAGTCATTTGGCCAATGTCTGGCGTTACTTGCTCACAATTTTCCCCGTTCTGTTTCATGGTGGACAAGACGACTCCATCAGATTGCGGGGCTGTCTTTGCTGGAGAGCAGAATTGCACCGAGTTATTTGTTCAGACACCGGGAGCAGACGCACATTACGATAGAACTCAATTCAGCATACTTTTGCTATTCCAACTACCACAAACACCAGTCACAGATGTCGGCTATTCACCCTCCAGTCTCAGCATCCGGCTGTGAGCAGCCATGATTATAGACGCTAATGCACATCCCACTGTTTCTCCTCATCCGAAAGGCAAGCACGCCGCCCATGCCAAGTGAGCGCAGATGATCATCAAAGGGACAATAATCAAAGGTGTGGCTACGGAATGAGCGAGGGGCATCAGCACTTCCCCAGTGAAGGATAATAGAAGTTTGGTTGAGTTTAGACTCACATTGCAGTGAAGCCAGACGAGTTGCAATGGTTCAGTACAATGTAACATCCAAAAGTGGGAGAGCGGGTGCCACATTGGCTCGCAATCCAATGGAATAGGCTGTGTTAAAAGCAGTAAGTAAGATGTATAATTAGTGAATATGAATGGACATACCTCAGTCGTTATGCCACTGCTATGAAAATGAGTGTCAGTGAATCGGCGAGGGAGAAAGTCCTACCATAGATAGAAACTCGATGCGGCTGTTTGACAAAGCCCGATGCGTCGCACATGTCATGACTTTTTTTTTCTGGTGTTATCATCAATTTTGCATACGCATAGCGCCATCGTCCAAGCATCTAAGTCCAAGTCAGCATGTTGTTACAAAGGAGATATACGTCGACACACTTGTGACATATGAACTGTAATGTGGAGGGGCTTCCCAAGACACGCTACACGACTCTCGAAACACGCGTCGACCACGGGTTCAAGATCCCTGTCGTTCGCACCCGGACGTGAATAAAGCGAATGTCATCACAGCGCGGCGATGTAACTATCCTCGTCTCACGATTGAGGCGGCGCGCAGGATCAGTATCAACGGGCCCGTCCGAGTGCGACTTGACTTTAGTCCAGTTATTGCTGTAAATTCTCGAGAGTACACCGGGTCGACCATCCCGATATCTCGAGCGTGGGTTTTGGAGAGCGAAGTCGTCGCACCTGTACGAGCTGCGCGATGCGTCTCGTACACTATGTGAGGTCAAAGTCGCCGCACCCACGAGCTTGACACATGTACTGTGACCCAAAGAGGTGTCGATTTAACGGGCGACTCGGAATCATCCCTGTCGGTCATACCCACTACTGTGAGGAACATCTTGGGCGAGAGCGCCAGATCGCTGGTCGTGTAGGCCGTGTCCACCAATTGCAAGACGTAGGATGGGTTTTGTGGTGCGAGGTGGATCGGTCCAAGTCGTCAGTGTTGATAGCCCATCCAACTTGACAAGGAGTGGAGGCGTGCTGGTTACATGTCGCGTACACGTTCGCCATCTCGAGCAAGCCCTGAACATCAGTCCAAGTACTGCACCGTCGCGAGTTGTCAATCGTGGCTGTTCATCGAAATATCGAAATACGGCGCTTCCGTGCTGCGTCGGGTGACAATAGAACACATTAGACATTGTCGTGTACTCAATTACACCGAAGCGCGTACTTTGCTGATAGGTCAACATGGCACCCGAGAAATATTCCTGCCGATTCTATGGCTTTCGGGGTGGATGCCTGTGAGACAATGTGCCCAGGAAACTTGTCCTTAAGCGTCGAAAGGCATTGCAGGCGTCAACAAAAACTGTGTGAGCGGAACCGTTTGAGCTCTGGAGAGAAACGTACGAAGTGCGAGAACGCGCCCCCTAGCCATATATTGGAATGCGACGAAAAATATTCGTCGGAGGTACAAGTGCAACCTGCAGGCGTATTTTGTGCACGATATGGATATGTCGCCAATCGGTCTCATACGGGTGGTAGACTCGTCGTGAACCGGGACTCGCAGCAAAGACACGACGAACAGTTGTGGACTGTCCTTGGAAAGACAGAATGTTTGGCCAATATTGCTTGCTCGCAACGAGGTCATCTAGCTGGGATCCGAGTAAGAATAAGCGCCAAAGCCGGGAGCTCCCGCATGAAACAGACCAAATATATTGAGAAGGAAACGTGTTTTATAAAGCAACGCTACGCATCACTAAACCGAAACATATTGTTCCTTGACACCTTGAAACCGACGACTGCGAATGATTGGTGAGGATGTCGTCCGCAAAGACCGGTGCGTAGTGGCAGTTCTGCGGAGTGATTGGACGTTGCTGGCAATTGAGTAAGACCAAAGAATGGTTCTGGACACCAGGCGCTCTGATAGAGTGTACGCGGTTGCGTTCCAGCCTGATGGGATCCTTGTTTTGATGTGTGGAACTATGGGAGGGGCAAGCGTGTTGGACGCAGCTGAGATCGATGCATGCAAAGGTCAGGGTGTTTGTGGCGGACGTCTCCGCTGAGTCGACCAGGTTTGCAACTAGCTATAGTGGGATTAGAACTTCACGAAGCGAGCGTCTGGACTCTGGAGTATTACAACCGGGGAGCGACTCGTTGGTCCGCTCAAACATGACAGACTCACTGGAACCAGGTTCCCCCCGAATGACGACTACGGCGTACATCGCCACGCCGCCTAGTCTGGAGTGACCAGCCGTTCTGCCACGGTCGCTTGATCCGCATCTTTGACAACCGCAACAGTGACGAGCTCATTACGATTAATACTGCCACGACCTGGTCACTCCACTTCAATGCATGGTCGAATGATGGGCAGAAATTTTACGCTGCATCTAACAACCACACAATCAAATGTGTCCACTGGGTCCCAATTTACCGAATTGCAGATTCTTAGTGAAGAGGCCGTCGAATCTATTGCTCTAGCCACCAACGGAAAGTTCATCGCTACCTTTGCTTCGCGTTCCGTCTTCTTCCTTCAAGATACATCAACACTCAAGCACCCACTCGCGTGGACCCTGGACCTGGAATTGAGAGCAGTCATTGGATACAGTCATTTACCATCCCCGTGGATAGCAACTATCTTGCCCTAGGACAACGTGACGGGAAAATTGTCATTCGAAATCTCAGCAGCATCCTTCCTGACTCGTATGGGCCTCTTAATGTAAGTATTTGACCACTCGAGCGCTAGCAAGTCCAATACGCGCTCCTGTCTCACGCTGACGCACTGCGTTAGCCGTCTATTAATATTCCCAGTGGACCCAGAGAAAAGAGCACCTGTCCAGGAGCGAGGCTGAAGAGGAAGGAAGCCGGTGGAATGGGCTGGTGATGAATACACAAGACACGAAGTGGCTACCTCTACTACTCTGAGATCCCTGGCATCCTGCCCCTAGCTGCCCCCCGGCTCTGCCTCTCAGATCTTCCCGATCCACCATGGAAGGGCAACAAGACGAACAGCCTTCGACTTCGGGCAATCACGACAATAGACTACCTCTAATTTGGTAGGATTTCATAATTCTGTTACCAAAGATTTGTACTGACGCCTTTATTGTGTACGTGCTCCAGCAAGATCCTGGGAAATCCAGTCTACACGAGGGCGGGGCCCTGAGAGAAGACGGGGACAATGATCTACTCGACGTACGAGTTCGTTCTTTTCGCTTCGAACTGAGCTCTTACGATGGCGTAGCTTGAATTTCCATCCATTCTTTTCTGACTTTTGTGCTGACAGCGCGGCAGCCACCGTCCCCAATCACCAGCGAGAGTAAATGCTACCAATGAAGGACCTTCGATAATGACTGCAGGTCAACATGTGCGAGTGAGTACCCTTCCATGATAGATAACAGGTACGGCGTGTTCAAGATATCGTTTTAGCGAGTGGTCGCGAAACCCGTTGTACAACCACAGGTTCGTTTTTCCTCGGCTTTGTTCTCACTCACTCAACACGTTTCGGAATAAATCACCTGCAAAATGACCTGCCCGTAAGGATCCATATAGAGATACATTGCGCGCAGGACAAAGTGGCTGCTGATCCGAAGGCAGCGGTCCTGTATGTCTTTCTCTCTGGTGATGGTATTCCTCGTCACGACAGTTCATTCTTGTCAGGCGAAACAAGCAAAATATCCGTCTCAACCCTCCAGTGGGAGGGTCCATTTAACGGTCCACGTTTGTCCCTTTACTTAAATTGTTAGACTCTCACTCTCACTCAAAGGTCTGGAGTGTAGGACCGTATCTGATTGATTTGAGCTATTGCGAACCGTCATCTAATAAGAGGGCCACTTTAGGCTCTTGCGTTTCTGCCGCTTCAATCTTTTCTTGTTTCATCACGGATCCCCCGTCGTAGGTTATTACCTCAACAGGGAGTGCCGCTAGAGACACGGCTCCCGAAGTTGGTGTAGTACAGGATGGCAAGTTCTACATACGCATTGCATGGTCCAATCAAGATGGACAAGAATGAGGGTGGGGGAATGAGCATCGTACTACCAAATCACTCGTGCCCCAGTCACGTAAGGCGAATGCGCCGAAGGAAGTGAAATCTGCGCATCTGCAAAGACGCTGTGTGACGTTATCGCTTGACAACACTTTCGTAGGTCATTCGAGAGCTGTGATTGGAGGATGGGTTGTCGAAAAAGGGAATTAAAGGGTCCTTCCCACACAAGAACGAGCAGAAACCACCTTTTGGATTTTTCGGAATGCCGAAGTGCGGAGGACTGCGCTCCAAACGAGCGCCCATAACGATAATATTATCACCCACCGCGAGTCGACTTCCTTTGGAACTCCGCCCAGGGAAGAAGATAACTAATTTGGTTAGCCTTGCTGGGTACCTCGATGAATGTGGCCATGGAGGCAGCGTTGATTGGGTGAAGGTTCAGATCAGAGGAGAAGGCGCCTCCTGGTGTTTCAGGTCTGTCGCAACGCTTGGTTACGAAAAGCTAAATATGTGGTGTTGACCATGGCGATACCGTACAAGCACCTTTTGAGGCTGTTTGCTTTGCACAGGACATGGAAATCACGACCTTTTCCTGTGCTGTGGCGGCGCGATTATCCTGATGCGCTCACATTCATTGTCAGGCATCACGTCCCCACCACCACGTTAACGTTGAATGGTCATGGATCCAAATCTTTGCAAACATGTCATTAGACAAATTTAAATAGTTTGCACACCGGGTAGTAGTCAAACGAGTGACCCCGACCCTCGACCAACCTTACCCTCCCGCTCGACTCTTCTTTGTGTCCCTCGGCTAGGCGTCGCTGCTAGCGTGTCTCATTTACACCAAATGTTCTCCCACTTGGTGGTTTATGTGCTCGGTAACCAAATAGATGTCGATGCATCCCGTATGGTCGTCCACACTTCCGGTCAATGACTGATTTCACGAGACATTACAGTCGTAATGATCGTAATTGTCGTATATGATTACAGTGAGTGATACATTGTGCGCACTGCTTTCTCTTTTAAAGTGATAATCCCAATCTTATCATTATGTGCTCTAGTGCTCACCGTTTCAAGAGAGGTAATTTATCTTGCTCTGTACGGCTTCTTTTCTGAGTTAAGGGCTAATTATTTACAAGATAGACTATGTTTGGGTATGACTGAGGATGGTTATCAGTCAGGTTCCATGTCCCTGACAATACCACAGTGCAGAACCTGGACTTGGGTCACTATATTGTTTGTTATTGTACGTATACGGCCTCGTGAGACACTTTGCTGCATGTCTTTCAAAACTGATCCTTCCAATAGGTTCGTTATGTCGGTCTTTGTTGGGTTATGTAGGTCTATGGTCCCCCGATGCATATTTGAAACACAGCTAACTGTCCACCCGTTCTTAAGAACATCTGCACTCAGTATGTTCAAGTGTACAGAGTACATGTCAAGGTTGATCAGACTGACCCACCACATTCACAGCTCTTGCTAATTTGCTACCTGGCCCTCTTGAAGTCAGTTTTCGTCAGTTATATATATTATAATTCACTAACGGTAATGTTCTGATAGACGTAGGTACCTCATACCCACAACCGATGCTGTAATATTAACAGTAAAATAGATGTAAGCATGCCCGTTTACAGTTCTCAGTACCAGGACGAGATATAGATATTATTTTGCAAGGTACTGGGATGTATCTGGTAAGTTATTGGACATACATCTTATTCCTTGCTGCTGCCGATCGTGAGTTGCCATGCTCGCTGAATTAGTTTCCCTCCGGGTTGACTCAATCACAGTGGTGATGGTTTTGCGTGTTTATGCAATGTGGGATCGATCAAGGACAGTTCTTGGCATTCTCCTCTTCATTTATATGGCGCAAATAATTATCAGCTGCATTTGGGCCGGCATCGATGTAAACCCTAATGAGAGCTTGTTCGGTATGTTAAAATGAGAAGTTGATGCAATCGTGACTAATTGGGCCATCTTTCCGCTCTTATCTCCAGTGATGGTGGTTAACACCCCTAATTCGACGTTTTGCAGCTACAATGTCTCTCCGAGGACCGTGTTATCCCCACTATACAAATCGATTCCCCGATTTGTTCTCAGTGGGATACTATTGATCCTTACCGTCATCCCAACGTCCAAACAGGTGGTTGAGATGTACCGCTTGACGAAGCGCTGGCAGATCAACCAGTACATGAAGCTATTCGTGTGCCAAGGAGTGCTTTATTTCATCTTGTATGTTCTCCTTGTCCGATTCTCTCATTTTTATATGTCCATTGTTCGCCCTCACGAAGGAAAGGCTGACCACCCATGTATTTTCTTTTGCACTAGGACTCTGCTTTTCAACATTATTCCTGTGATCCCACCGGCATCCCCATCCATTAGCAATGTGATATACGTCCTGGACAACCTCAGCTATTCGGTTGTGTGGGTTATCATCCCTCGGTTCATCATAGGCATAAGGGAGTTGTATGACCGTGACCTTCGGAGACGATGGCAAGGGATCGACACTGGATTTGGGGTATTCTCACAACCAATTTCCAGCGAAAACGCGGGTTTGTCTACGGTTGCATTCGTGGATATCAGGTCGGAAGAGGGTCTGTCGGTTCAAGGTAGCACGGACGACTCGGAAGCGATTCAACTTGACGTGTTCGGGGATGGTGCACGGGAGGTGTGATCGTGGACTTGGGTCAATCGCCGAAACTCGGGTGATCACTGACACTGAATGGTATCATTTTCAAGCATACACATCTATTCACTAACTAATCGTCTATATGGACTATGGCGATGCATATTTTACTTGTCGAGTAGCACGGAGTTTTGGGAAACGAACGACTTGTGGTTGCTTGAATCACCCAGCGACTGCTTTATCTTTTCGTCGTCCCGACCTGATCCTCCTGCCGAAGAATACTTCCAGCGTGTACGTTCTTAGTAGCAGCAATTATTTTCGGAACCAGTTCCCAAAATAAATCAGTTTCATTCTCTGAATGTTGCTCGCCGGGATCTTCAACGCTTCTGGACTCCGAACCATGGTTTCGCCGAGCCTGCAAAATTTTTCACCAGAGTTGTCTCATCCGCCCGGGCAGCGGTAAACATCACTCAGGAGAGCACACATGTCACTATAGCATGCACGCACCGCGACCGCAACAGGTGTCGAGTTGATGAGCAACCCAGAATAATCACCGTGTTGCATAGAGAACTGCATCAAGTATATCGACGTTTTCGATGTGGGGGTATCGGAGAGAGAAGTCGTCGCGAGTCGTGCGTCATGCGCAATGTGTTTCGTACACGATGCAAGGTAAGCATCACTCCGTTAGCGAAGGGTAGCACGGCAAGACATTCATGAGCTAGAAGCCATGCCATGCATAAGAGTATGCCAAGAAGTGTCGATTCGAGGAGTGACTCAGAATCATCCCCGGTGATCATATTATCCGCTGTGAGCGCCAGGTCGTGGGATGGGTAATATGGCGCGGGTGGATGAGTGATCCTCGTATCTATCCAACTCGTCAGTGTCGAGACCGCATCCAACATGATGGAGGATGGAAGCGTACAGGTTACATGTCGCGTAAATGCGTATCGAGCCAGCCCTCAACGTGAGTCGAAGTATTGCACCGTCGCGAGCGGCGTTGTCGACCTTGCTGTTCATTGGAATATTGAAATACGGCGCTTCCGTGCTGCGATGGATGTCAGTAGAACACATTAAATGTTGTTGTGTACTCAATCACTGACACACATACTGAGTTGGTAAGTCAGCATAGCACTTGAGAACGATTCCTATCAATTCTGTGCCTTTCGGTGGATAACTGTGAGACAATATGCCCGACCCGACAACTTGTCCTTGAGCGTCAAAAGGCGTTGCTGACGTCCACAAGAGCGGAACCATTTGACCTCCGGAGAGAGACGTATGAAGTGCAAAAACACTCAACCTGGCCATACATGTGAAAGCGATATGATCTGAGTGGGTGCGCAGATGTACATTCTTCTCCCTCTTCATAGAAGAATATTCTGGGTATGACGACACGTATTTCTGGGATGCACGTATATTTTGTGCACTCTATGTTGTAAGTTGGTCTCATGTGGGTGGTACACTCGTCGTAAACCGGCTCCAGAAGCCAAGGCATGATGAGGAATCGCAGACTGCTCCTGGAAAAGACGCAAGGTTTAGCCAATGTTGCCCAGCCTGAGGCTTTCGCAATGAGATCATCGAGCTGGGCTCCGGGCAAGAATAAGCGCCAAAGACACGAGGCCCCGTGTGAGCAGACCAGTATTATTAAGATACGTGTTTATGTAAAGAACGACGCTGCGCACCACAAGCAAACCGAAAGACGTTGTTCCTCGACACTCTGAAACCGACGACTGTGTATTATTGGCGAGGATGTCGTCCACAGGGACCGGTGTGTAGCGGTTCTGACTCTGAGTCGTTGAACGTTGCTGACAATTCAGTAAGACCAAACAATCGTGCTCGACACGGGTCGCTCTGCTACGGTGTGGGCAGTCGCGTTCCAGACTGATGGGATGTATGTTTTGGGCGGCAGCGGGGATGGAATTCGACGATGGCGACTTCCCGACGGTCAAGAGGTAGGGAAGCAAGTGGGAATGGACTTGAATGCCATTTCCGTGTCGAAGGATGGCAAGTGGGTAGTATGTGGAACCGAAGAGGGTGCAAGTGTGTGGGATGCAAAGATCCAGCAAAAGGTCATCTCGGACGTGGAGGGCGGACGCTCGGTGTCTGCGGTCGATGTCTCCCCTGACTCGATCAGATTTGCCACCGGGACTTACGACGACGCCAGCTTATTTATATGGAGCATTACAACTGGGGAGAGACTCGTTGGCCCGCTCAAACATGAGTCTGGCGAACGGGTCCGAACCAGTGGAATCAGGTTCTCTCCCAATGGCGAGCAGATCGCCACTTCCAGCTATGGCGGCTCCGTCTGCATCTTTGACAGTCGGAACGGTGACCGACTCATCGACGTCGACACTATCACACGCTCAAGTTGGCCAGTCACTCCACTGGCATGGTCCAACAACGGCCAACGTATTTTTATCGTATCGGACGATCACAAAATCAAATCTTTTGCTGAATCCATGGGGTTCCAACCTCTCGCTGAATCGCCGATTCTTGACAATGCTTACTCCATCTCGCTCGCTGGCAACGGCAAATTCATCGCTACTGTCACAGAGCACGCCATCTCCTTCCTGGACGCATCAACTCTGGTCAAGATTGGCATCACTATTGAGGGGAAGTGGTCGACTGCCATCTCCTTGGATAGTAGCCGAATTGCGACCGGACGGGAGGACGGGAAAATCATCCTACATAACCTCGCCAAGTTTCTTCCGGACTCGTATGGTCCTTTCCATGTAAGCATTTGTCCTTTCATGATATTGGCTTGTCGGTCAAGTACCATTCCATTTCCCATATTGACCACTACATTAGACATCTACTCGTGAGGAACAACAACCAGACGAGGAAGCTTTGACTTTCGGAAGCCATGACGATAAACCACCTGCCTCCGAGCCAGTAAAAGTTTGTTGTTTTGCCACCAATAGGAGCTGCGTTGACTTCGTTATTGCATATGTACATCAGGATGAGCCAGGGAAACCCAGTCCACACGAGGGCGAGGCCCGGAGTGAAGTCGGCGATGATGATCTCCTCGAGGTATCCGTTCATCCTTTTCCCAACCGAAGCGAGTTCTCATGATCACATAGGTCGGTGTGCCGTCGAGCACGCCTGGCCCTCAATTCGACTATAACGAGGTTTGCAATAACTACATTCTTCTCTTTCTTTCGTGTTGACACTGTTGCAGTCGCTGTCCCTGTCATCATCCACTCATTCTCACGATGACGAGACCCCACCCGCCGACCCGCCTCATGCCATATCACAGCCGTCAGGTCCAGTACCAATGACCTCCCGTCCAGAGGAAGTTTTGGATACTGGGGAGTCATCGCAGGGCCGTTCGATACTTAAAAAGTGGCTACGGAGGAAGAATAACAAGCATCCGACTCCCCATAAGCCAGAACGACTTCCTGCAACATCACGTCATCCTCGACCTCGTCCCCAGTCCCCGGCGAGAGAAAATGGGACCAATGAGGGTCTTTCGACATTGGCTGCAGGTCAACGTGTACGGGTGAGTACTCTTCCTTGATAGTCAAATGTATACGACGCATCTAACATATCGTCATAGCGAGCGGTCGCGAAACCTGTTGTACAACGACAGGTTCGTTGTTCCTCCAGTTTATTCTCACTCACTTATCACACGTTTCAGAATAAATCACCTGCAAAACGTACTACTCGCAAGGACAAGGATCCGCACAAAGATACCTCGCGCGCCGGACAAGGTACTGCTGATCCAAAGGCAGCGGGTCGCGTATGTCTTTCTCCGGTGATAGTCCTTGTCACGACAGCTAGCTTCATTTCTTATCAGGCGCAACAAGCAAACGATCCCTCTCAACCCTCCGCTGGGAGGGTCAACTTAACGGTATGCGTATGTTCCTTTTACTTACATTGTTGGACTCACAGTGGATCCTGTCAGCGAGAATCAGGGGATGCTATCGTTGCGGTCAGGTTCCCCGGATGGATGTGTTGTTACTCGGGTACAGGGGATGGGACGCATTGATCGAGGTGGTTCTATGCAACGTTGTCTTGATAGTCATCTTGGTTAGGACCCACGGTCAGAAGTGGCTGGCGACGCCCCGTGTATGCACGCTATCTATCACAAACGCCTGTCCAAACTAGATTTCGTTTCCTTCATCTGCGCCATGGCTTCGGTTGGACTGCGGCCATCAAAAGGCACGAATCAGCCTGAGGATCAAGGCTGAAATTACCGACGAAAACACCGGAATGTTGGCGTTTTAAATACATAGTAGGTCCTTCAGATGAGCGTAATGCTAGAGATGCAGTGTTGACGGATTCCACCATGCCACGAGTTGGGCAAATTCGGTCATGTGACAGCCACGACACCTGGTGACGTAGTAGCTATCCTGTTTTCTACCGTTCGCTACGTGTTCAAACGGTCACCCCACCAGGTCGTGTCCATCCCGTATCTGATGCTGAGTGGTCGTCACCAATCCTTTGTTCTAAATAACTCTTCGAGAAAATAGTTGAGACACCGGACAGAAGATTCAATCATTAAGCGATCCCGACTCTCGGCCGGCCTCATTGTCCTGACTCCCCAGGCTTCTAATCGACTCATCTTCGCTGATTGTCTTCTCCTTTGCGCATCACGTCCTCCCGCTTAGACTCTGAAGTTTTTCTGACAGATAGGTATGAATCCAGTATGCTCCCTCCTCTCAACTGCAGTCCACAATTATTCTCATTGACCAGTACAGTTATATCAGTCACTGTTGCCGGATGTGACTATGTGAAGTGAGTGATTTCTTGTGCACATCATCCTTCTCGTTTTGAGGTGATTATTGCAATGCTGTCGTTGGCTGGCACCACAGTCTTTTCCAGAGTAGTACTTTATTTCGCTCCCCACCTCTTCTCGATGACTAGTGATTTACGAAGATAGACTACGTTTGGGTACGCAAACAAACATTCTACCGTTCTTGATGTCGACCACTTACTGTCAGACTACGCCGACGTCGGCGCATCGACACGACTTTCATCCGCTCACATAACCGTGGTCGAGATTTCCTTATGGAACATATTCCTGGGGTGATTTGATCTCACATCAAATGCTGAATGCAACGAGCCCCACCTCCGATGCGTTACCTGTATGTCTGTCTCTAATATACCACTGTCACATACCTCGCAGACGTTGTGAAATGGACTGACCATCCATCCAACCCCCACTGAATCTGTCCGCCGTGCGCAAGCGGTTCTCTCATCCTGTTACATCACTCTTATCCTCGATCGCTGAGCAAAATATCTATCCCGTCCGTAGCGTCAACCGATATGGTAATCCGAGATACCAAGAAGGGTGATTTTACCTAGTTAGCTGGTACTACCCAGTGACGATATTAAGGTACCCCATCAAATGATGGCGGGGGAGCAATTCATTCAGGGGGAGAGATAAACTGGATTTGCGAAGGTAGTGTAGGTCGGACCTTGGCCTCATCACATATCGGTGGGTGACTCCAGAGCTGATCACGTATTCATATGTCACTGAAGACTCCGTCCTAATTTCAAGAGCTGAGGTGGGATATTTCGATGCAGTGCGGGCCTGGATGAGCCGCCATTGCTGTCCGCGGGTCTTGGAGTCAAGCGATTGTTTCGATGGTCCGCGATCCTGACTTTGGCCTTCTTGGACCGATGTGGGAATGGACCCTTCATCATGTACACCTAGATCCACCATTCATCGGGCCCTCGGTCCCCTTCATTTGAGGAGGCACAATCATTGCGCAGTATCCAAAGGTTAAGATATTACGAAATTCACGGATGATTTCTGTGATGGAATTGATGTGATGCCTCAGCTTCAACACCACTTACTCGCCACGGGAGATGATAGGCGCTGATCATCATTCTATATGAAAACCACTCTGACTGTAATTGTGCTGTGCTGTGTGTACAACAATTGTATTTCACTGCGGGCCAACGAAGCCGCTATCGTATTGCCTTCCGCCGCCTCGCCTCCATCAAGCATTGCCTGATTGTTCAACGTTGGTGAATGGTACGTCACTTATCATTCTTCTTTCTAAATATGTCTCGCTGCAAATAGTTAACATGACCGGCAGAAGATATAACTTCCAGGTGACCCCAAGGCCGAACTACCGCCATCTCACACTCCTCCATTCCCATTCTTTGCTTATTGCTATTTAATCAGTCGGACATCACTGCTTATCTTATATCCGTCATGCCATCCGAATTTTCGTCTGCTTTGGGGCTTCTCCGGGCTAATGACTATACTTCTCGTACGATTACCCATACATTCAGTCGACGATTAATCTTTTAGATCAAATGCAGTTATGGTTGTCACTGCCGTCGTATATGATTATCGTGAGTGATCCTTTTGAGCGCTCGTGCTCAGGTCACAAATAATTTCAATCCCATCACTGCAGTCCTAACCTTTTCGAGAGAGGTATGTGACATTGCTCTTCACATCCTCTTTGTTTAGTGACAATACATAAAGATACACTATGTTTGGGTGAGGGAGCAATGATTATCAAACGAGTACTAGGTCCCTGACGGCCTCACAGTGCAGACCCTGGACCTGGGTCTCTACAATGTTTGTTCTGGTGAGTAGAAAGACCCAGATGACACTCTATTGCACGTGGTTCGGGTTGACATACACTCGTAGGTCCGCTATGTTGGTCTCTGCTGGGCTACGTAGGTCTATGGTTGCTGTGGTGCATATCATGTCACAGCTAACAATGAATCTGTGCACCAGTCTCAGTGGCCTCAGTACGTTTTGAATTCATTTCAAGGTTAATTGAGCTGATCAGACACATCCATAGTGGGTAGTTCCTTTATCCCTGGCCCTCTCAGAGTCAGCGTTACTACTTTACATTGTGGCCGCGACTATTAATGATGATTGTCTTCTGGTAGACGTATGCATCTAGTCCGATCCCAGGGTGTATTGATAACTGTTACATAGGTGTAAGTACGTCAATTCTCTGCATTGCACAATGTCAATACGGGACATGGATATTCCCAAGGTACCATTATCTTTCCAATAACCTTCTGGGAGTTCGCGATATTCCTCAATGCTGCTGATCGTGAGTTACTATATGCCCTGGTTCCATTTCCCCCAATAGCGATTTCAATCACAGTGGTGATGGTCCTGCGGGTGTACGCAATGTGGAATCAATCCAAAAGGATACTTTGTATCCTCTTGTTCATTTACGTGCCGCAGGTTATTGTTTCCTTTGTTTTTGCAGGTATTTACGATAATCCTGATACGTACCTCTCAGGTATGTCTCATGCTAAACTGCATGTAGTACTTCAATCTCACGCCAGTGGTCATACATCTCCTGCTACTCATCTCTCCAGTCAGCATTGTCCGAGTTGTTAATTTCTCTTTTTGCAATGCCTCTTGGATCAACGCCCCATCCCTGCTTCACGTGTATGGTGATATCCCACGATTCGTTCTTGGTACCACACTCTTGGTCCTCGCCGTCATCCAAACCTTGAAACAGTCAGTTGAGATGTACAAGGCAACCAAGCAGTGGCAGCCTAACCGGTACATGCAACAACTGATGCGAGATGGAATTATCTACTTCCTCGTGTACGTCTCACTTTACCCCCTCTCTCATCTCCACTCGCTACCGTCACGTTCTCCCCATCTTACTCACGAATACTCACACAAAAGCTAAGCACTTCGATATTTTCCTTTGGATTTCTAGGAACGCATTTTTCAATATCACTTTTTTATTCCGAAGCGCACTTACTACTACGATAAACAGCACTTCGATGCTCTTCCTAACCGCGTGTTGCTATATATCCATATGCGTCGCGATGCCTCGGTTCATCATCATCGTGCGAGAGATGTATGACCGTGAACTTCGTGATCGCTGGGAGGGGATCGACGCCAGATTCCCTGTGTCGTCGCAACACGTTGTGAGCGAAAGCTCTGCCCCATCCGTGATCGCATTCGCGGAGGTCGCCCCGGGGAATGGCCAGATCATGGAGAGGAACGTGGACGAACCGCAGGCGATTCGACTCGAAGAGTTGGGAGATAGCACCCTTCCGGTTTGAACGAGGACATTAGGTAGACAGTGGGCATGAATACTAATGCTGAGCCGTTGATGGACAGTAGAGAAATGGACAGTAGAGAATGGTGGTTCTTTGAATGGTGACTCGCACATGTAATTTATCAATACATTCCTGCCAAATTGCTTTGATGCAGCCGAGGTATAGTGGGCAAACACGAGGGAGTCGCGCGGGAGAGTAGAGCTGTGGAGTGTCTCGAGGCACTGACCGAGACCCGAAACGAGCTCGTCGAGGCGGAGGTGGTCCCTACCGGAGAATTCGATGGTGGGCGATGAGGTGGAAGTGTACCCCGGGAGAGCAGAGCTGAGACGGAGTGCTCTGAGACATTGGTTAACATCCATACAGCGGCTACTTTGGAAAGTGGGGATTCGAAGATCAGGTATTTCTTTGAGCGGGCCATTCAAGTCACAAGGGGAGTTGAGAAAAAATTTGACAAATATCCGCAGAACTATTCATGCTCTTGTCTCCCCACCGACGGGCTAGAGAAGGACATCCTAGCTTGGATTGAGCACCACTCGGAGTCGAGGACGATCACGATATCGATGTGTGTAAACGACAACAGCAGTTCAAACTCCGTCGAATTCAACATGCCCTGACACCATCGGGTTGTCTCCGCTAATTCTCCTCCCAGTCTCCCTCAAGCACCATTTTAATGGATTTCTGCAGTCTCCTTGTCGCGCTTTGCTAATGGCGAGTTGGAAGATTTTCGCTGCGGGTACGGGTCGAACGATGTTGCCCCTCATATTTGTTGATCATACAGTACCCACTTCGGTACTGAACATATCTTCATCATGCTTAGAAAACGAGGGACGGAACACTTCGTTCACGGCCCCTAGGCAACCCAGGGTCTTGAAAAACATCAACGATAGATACAGGTGATATTTTGATCAACCCAGCACGTTCTTCAAGCAGTCAATGAATAATCGCTCCAACATAGTATCCCATATATTGCGAAATGTCGTAGTGCCAATAAGAGAGTCAATTGGACCCTGCATGCCTGGCATCGCCACATCCAACTCGGACGACATTCCACTGGCCCCGTCCATATCGCACACACTCGATATGCTAACCAGCGGACAACTACGCCAGGATCGGCTACGGACAACGTGAGCACTTGATACTCTTCACCATCCGCGAGCATCCGCTCGAATACACTTTTCATCGCTTGTTACACCTGTGCCCATTCTCATTTAGACAATACTTCCACCTCTAGCTGACATCCTTTTCAACGGGAAGGCGATGTCCCTTTCCAGTCCTCGCTGAACCCCCTTCCTCTGGCGACTTTATGGGAATGGGCTTGCCCATTCACCAACCTCCGCTGAATTCATCCGCTCTCCAATCGTCTGCGCGGAAAATTTCACCCGACACCTTAACCATCTCCCGTAGATCGCCTCCTCAGCCGTTTCAAGCATCGACGTCTCGGATATAGTTGGCCGATATCCAAGAAAAAGAGGTCGTCTGGGGAAAGCACTAGGTTTGTTTGTGGGATTATTGATGATGGGGTTAATCCTCTCATAGCGAGTGCGGCGAATTAGCTGTTTGGGCAACCCCTGCAGGCGGGATTGAGTGGAGGTCCGGGGTCTCGCTCATCCTCTCACGAACTTCGGTCCCCTCCGACGGATCCAATTCTGTATAAGCGTAAGTATTTGTCCTCGCTTACGTGCGGCTGCAAGAAGCACAGCTTCTAAAGTGCTGGCGAACTCACTGCCTCGTTTCGTGATGCTAAGGTCAGGTGTGGACACTGACAATTGGGTGTAGGGGGTTGTGCGAGTAGGCCTCTTAAGGTCCCCCACCCATCCCATGGTTCTCACGCATGTTGGTTTTCAACGTCGTTTTGACCGTATCCTCCCCATCCCATCGTGATGTGCGAACATGCCTCAGAAATCCATTCCAGAGTCCCTTCATATAGATTTTGTTCTGAGCGGAATGCTGTAGATATAAATGATCTTGCAGTATCAAATGAAAAAAAGACATGGACATGATTGCAACGCGGTGTCTCCTCTCGCATCATGGGGTACATTTAATCTTACCCTTTGATTCAATCAAATTTTCGGCATTTGTGCGGGTTAAATTGATGTATCAGTGATCTTGGGAGTTGGAAATGACAAGGAACGACATCCCGGGGGAATCCAAGGTCGTTTCTTAATATCACTGGCTTGTTATATCTGACAGCGCACAAGTCACACAGCCCCTTTTCCATGTCGTTGGGGAACCCAGTGATAATTCTGTATTCCAGCTCGTTCACGGCTGCTAAACTGTACGAATCCGTCCTCCTTTTCTCCATTCTAGTACATAATTCTCATCCTTCTTGACTGAATTCAGGATTTGCCCTGTGTCCGTGTGATTCACTAACAAGTCAATCCAAGATGGACAGAGTGCTTGAGGAGCGGAGTACTAGTACCTTTGGATGGCATCAAAATATCATCGAGGGCGGCGGACAATTTGGGATGGTTCACGAACTCTATTGACATGGCATGACAAGAACCTCGCGTCATTATGATCACCAACGAAGGGCCACCAAACCCCACAACGGATTAAGTCTCGGTAAACGCCACTGATGATCAGGCTTAAGGATGGCTCTATCAAGTGATACCCAATCATGCATTCCCATGCTAAGCCCAAAATGGTAAGCCGCCAGCATTAGCAGGAGCCAAAAGTTTACAAGTTCTCACTCCATTGTTCGGCGGCGTACCCGGGTTTCAGGAATGTGGAGGCGCAATCAACACGCATTGGCACAACGCGTTCTGGGCATGAAGGAGCTGTTCCACAGCGACGGCGTACCACTACAGTACCCTCGGCTCTGGCGGAAGCGTAAGTCAAAACATACGATTCTACCCCCAAGTAGCATCGTCGGGTATAGACAGAGCACTGACGCGAGCTGAAATTCAATTTAACGAGCAGGGTATGCTGTCATTGATGCCTGAGGTGAAATAAACAAATGTGGATGCGGTAAAGGGCCTAATACAGGTTGCGGTTGCATGGGCGGTGATACGATCATGAAGGCAAGTGAAATCTGCCACTGACTTTTAAGTTCACCCTCCCACAACGATTGTCTCTATAGTAGTCAAATGCCGACTCAGCCCCGCTCACCGTGATCCTCGTATCCGTTTATGTTACCTCAACAGGGAGTGCCGCTAGAAACACAGCTCCCGAGGTTGGTGCACAGTTGGCAAGATCCACGTCCGCGTTGTATGGTCCGATGAAGTGGACAAGCAAAAGGATGGGGGAATGAATATCCTACTACCAAGTAAGTCGTGCCCCACTCACATAGGGCGACATTTACGGGAGGACTATGACTGCGCTCTAAGCAGTGAACGAGCGTTGGACTAAGTATAACGATAACGATAACACCCACCGCGAGTCGACTTCCTTTGGAACTTTGCCCGTGGAAGAAGACAACTAATTGACTTAGCCCGGGCCTTGGCGGGTACCTCGGTCTGAATGTTTGCATAGAGGGAGCGTTGATTGGGCGAACGGTTCAGATCGGGGATAAAGGCGCCTTCCTGGTGTTTCAGGTCTGTCGTAACGCCAGGTTACGAAAAAGCTAAATATGTGTATAGTGTTGACCACGGTGATACCATGCACCCTTTTGAGGCTGTTTGCTGTGCACAGGACATAGATATCACGATCTTTTCCTGTGCTGTGGCAGCGCGATTAGGATGATTGCGGTCAGATTCATTGTCATGTATCACGTCCCCACCACCAAGTATCACCCAAACGTTAACGTTGAACGGTCATAGATCCAAATCATTCCATGTCATTGGACAATTTAAATAGTTTGCACGCTGGGCAGCAATCAAAATCGGTGACCCCAATTCTCGACCAACCTTAACCCCCTCCAGCTCGACTCTTCGTCGCCGTTTGTCCTTCGGCTAGGCGTCACTACTAGCGTTTCTGGTTTACACCAAATGCACTCCCACTTAGTGGTTTATGTGCTCAGTAACCACATAAATGTCGATGCATCCCGTATGGTCGTCCACACTTCCGGTCAATGACTGATCTCACGCGACATTACAGTTGTAATGATCGTAATTGTCGTATATGATTACAGTGAGTGATACATTGTGCGCGCTGCTTTCTCATTTTAAAGTGACGATTCCGATCTTATCACTATGTACTCCAGTCCTCACCATTTCGAGAGAGGTATTTTGTTTTGCTCAATACAGTTTGTTTTCCGGTTTAAGGGCTGATTACTTACAAGACAGACTATATTTGGGTAAGACTGAGGATGGGTATCAGTCGGTTCCATGTCCCTGACAATACCATAGTGCAGAACCTGGACTTGGGTCTCTACGTTGTTTGTTATCGTACGTATACAGCCCCGGCCATGGGACACTCTGCTGCATGTCATTCAAAACTGATCGTTCCAACAGGTTCGTTATGTCGGTCTTTGTTGGATTATGTAGGTCTATAGTCCCCCGATGGCATACGTATGATACACGGCTAACTCTCAAGCTATCCTTAAGAGCATCTGCGCTCAGTATGTTCACGTGCACTGAGTACATGTCAAGGTTGATCAGACTGACCAAATGGTACACTCGCAGGTTCTGCCACTACTGGCAATTTGGTATCTGGCCCTCTTGAAGTCAGTTTTTGTCAGTTTTATATATAACCCTTGACTGACGGTCGAGTTCTGACAGACGTAGGTACCTCATCTCCACAACCCATGCTGTCAACAGTAATGTTAATAGTAAATAGATGTAAGCACACTATTTAACAGTTCTCAGTACCAAGGCAAGATATGGATATTATTTTGCAAGGTACTGCGATCTATCTGGTAAGTTATTGGGGATACATTATATTCCTTGCTGCTGCCGATTGTGAGTTGCCATGTTCGCTGAATTAGTTTCCCTCTCGATTGACTCAAATCACAGTGGTTATGGTTTTGCGCGTTTATGCAATGTGGGATCGATCAAGAACAGTCCTTGGTATTCTCCTGTTAATCTATATGGTGCAAATGATTGTCAACTGTGTTTGGGTCGGCATCACTCTAAACCCTGATGAGACCTTGTTTGGTATGTTGCGTAAAAACGAGAAGTCGATGAAATTGTGACCAATTGGGCTTATGTGTCTACCCTTGTTTCCAGTGTCCGTGGACAACACCCCCAGAGTGACGTTCTGCACCTACGCCTCTATGAAAACCAGCTTCCCCCCAGTATACAGATCAATTCCCCGATTTATCCTCAGTGGGATACTATTGATCCTTACTGTTATACAAGTGTCCAAACAGGTGGTTGAGATGTACCGCTTGACGAAGCGATGGCAGATCAACCATTACATGAAGCTATTCGTGAGGGAAGGAGTGCTTTATTTCATCTTGTATGTTTTCTTTGTCCCTTTCTCTCGCTTCGATATCTCCATCATTCGCCCCTCACCCTCAACTCTCTCTCTCACAAACCCGCGAAGAAAGAACTGACTACCCACACATTTTCTGCTGAACCAGGACTCTGCTTTTTAACATACTTCCTGTGATCCCACCGGGGGGGTCCCTATACGTCAACCTTCTGCTATCCTTCCTGGTCAACATTAGCTATTCTGTTACGTGGGTTATCATGCCTCGGTTCATCATAGGCACAAGGGAATTGTATGATCATGACCTTCGGAGACGATGGCAAGGGATCGACACTGGATTTGGGGTATTCTCGCAACCGATTTCCAGCGAAAACACAGTTTTTTCTACGATTGCATTCGCGGATGTCAGACCGGAAGAGGGTTTGCCGGTTCAGGGTACCGTGGACGATTCGGAGGCGGTTCAACTTGGCGTGGTCGGGGATAGTGGAGGGCAGGTCTGATCGCTCACTTGGCTGGATGGAAGAGGACGGTATTGTGTTCAAAATGTGCTTCGGATACATGTCTATTCGCTCACTAATGATCTATATGTATAGTTTCTGTGTAGACTATGAAGAAGGATATTTATTTGTCGAGACGCGCGGGATGTGAGGAAACGAAAGACGTCTGGTTGCTTGAATCGCCAACCCACTGCCTTATCTTTTTGTCGTCACGATGCTCGACTCGATCCTCCTGCAAAAAAATTCTTTCGGAGAAGGAGTATGTTCTTGGGAGCAGCAATTGTTCTCGAAAAAGGCTTTTCACTGGTTCTATTTCATCCGTCCGGGCATGCGCGCATCTCCTGGTCCAACAACCCATCGAATCTCAGCTTCCGTCCGTAAACACCCGTACGTTACAGCACAAAGTTCCCCCCCACTGTTTGTGTTTCCTGATTTCAACAGGTATGCACGCCGCCCATCCCTGTGCTATACGGGTGAGCACCGACAATCAGCATGAGTAACGCTATGAAGGGAATGGGTGCGGAACAGCGAGGTGATACAGGTAATCACGAATAGGCATGTTTGCGAAGAAGAATTCTTCATGGACAAGGAGTCTGTTGGATAACCCTGAGGCAAGGCTGAACATGCTGCTGGTTGTTCTACAAAGCTCGGGGTATTGTATCGCCCAGGCCTCGACGTAGCGAAAGCATCAGTGATTCTGTCTGGTTATGCATTGGCACTGATCCTCAGTTTCAGATAAAATCCGATGCTCATGGCGTATGGAATTGTGAAGTGGACGATACGGAGTTTACATCCAGCATCACACAGAACCTGGGGACCTGCTACGGCAGAAGGATGAAAACAATCTTTTACAGCAATGGAAGTTGGAGGTAGATAGGTAATAGTGAAACCTACGAATCCACAGCATCCGGGCATCATGGCTCTCGACTTGATAGTAAGACAGCGTTGATGACCACACGTACCCAATCATATGTGAACTTCAACCTGCAACCAATCCCGTAATTTATAACGGAGTCCCATCCTCAGATGCGGCGAACGAGACGGAGGAGAGATGAGAACGCAGTTGAGAGACAGTCATAGTCGTCTTCAACGTGGGAAGTGCATACGTGTGTCGCATCCTTCTTTGAAGAGTATTAGTTGATGTCTTTGAGTCGATAACTCTGATTGAATTCGGAGATGACAGTGGTGATGTAAAGAGTAGCAGGAGGTCACTGACAATTCATGTTTCCGGGCGACGGCGAGGGAAAGGAAACGCTTTGATAAAGAGACACGCGAGAGTTGTTGTGAGCAGGCGATTCAAGTCCCATGAGGGGGAGGAAAAATATCCACGGGGTCAACTACCTTTGAGGCTTATGCCTTCATGCGTACCTTCGCCTCACCAGGTTGTCGCCAGGGTCCATCGACAGTCTAACCGCCGTTTGCAGAGTAGGTCACCTTGGCTCGGCCACGTGTTGGAACGGATAGCAAGGGCGCTCCGCGGCCTTGCTTCTAAGTACCTCCATTGGCAAAGTAGTAGGAGGAACAATGATCTACGCCATCGGGTGGCCTCAAGCAATGCAGTTTGAACTCCGCATTACGTAGTGTTTGGAGAAGCAGAAGTTGGCAGCGTGCCACCTGCGGCACACCGTGATCAACCAGCCATGGCAAGCCTATGAAAGAGCCAAAAGCCATGAACGTGGCAGCGGCATTTGTGACACAATAACCATAGTGGCGCGATACTGCCAGCTAGGAGTATCTATGCAAATTTGGATGACCAAACACCCATGTTTCTGTGCGACCCCCCACCCTGAAAATGCCATCGGATCGCCACGTTCATGGCTACTTACAGCGGTGTAACATCCATGGCTCCGTGGCTCTTCAAACACGTGGCTCTTCAAACATTGCTGTCAGAGGATTTCTCACATTCATTATGATGCGCCACGTACCTCCATCCTGTACCGCTTGATTCATCACGTTGAATTGTGACATTGAATGCTCATTCACAATCCTTTCTTCCAAACAAGTCTTTGGGCAAGGGGTGGACACACTGCCCGTGCAGTACACATAAATTCCAAATGGCCCCGACCCTCAATTAACATTAGCCCCCTCACGCTCAACTTGTCTTCGTCGGTTATCTGTCAGCTAGGCTCTCTTCCAGTGTTTCTCGTTTACACGACATGTCTTCCGACTTAGAGTCTGCCTTGAAATCTATCCAGATGAACGACTATGCAGCGAGTACGGATACCCATGCTTCTGATCAACGAGTGATCTTACTAATGCAGCACAGTTGTAACAGTCATCATCCTCGTGCATGATTATGGTGAGTAATAGCTTGGGCATGCTATCATTCTCATTTCGGAGCGACAGTCGCAATCCTGTCACCAGTCCTCACCTTCTCAAGAGAGGTAACTTGTTTTCTTTGCCTTTTGTTTCCTTGTTTGATCGCTAATGACCCACAAAGATAAACTACGTTTGGGTAAGGATGACACAGTTATCAGTCAGGTTTCACATCCTTGACAATAACCACAGCGCAGACCTTGGGGCTTGGTCACTATACTGTTCATTGTTGTATGTATAAGGCCTCATTGGACAGTTCGTACTACGTGTTTCAGACTGATCGTTCCGATAGGTTCGTTACATTGGACTTTGTTGGAATATGTATGTCTTGACACACATTTGAAAACATGGCTAACTCTGAATCCATTTTCAAGTGCGTATGCACTCGGTATGTGCAACCTGAGGCCACTGACCACATGTCAAGATTGATTGGACTGACGAAGAAATACATTCCCAGCTGGTAGTACTTTTGTACCTGGCCCTGTTAAAGTTAGTTTATTCTGCTTTACATGCAATCCATCACTGACGATCATGTTCTGATAGACGTAAGTACTTTATCTCCACTGCAAGTGATGCCTCGACATTGACAGTGAACTAGGTGTAAGTGCACCCTTTACAGCTAGGCAGGATGAAATATGGATACATTATTTTGAAGGTAGTACGCTTCTGCTAATAGGTAACTGGGGATACGTATTGTTTCTTTCTGCCGCCGATTGTGAGTTTTCGCACTCCCTAGCTTAGTTTCCCTCTCCGTTGACTTAAATCACAGTGGTGATGATTTTGCGTGTTTATGCGATATGGAATCGATCGAGGACAATATTTGCTGTTCTCCTCTTCATTGCTGCGGCACAAAGTATCATCTGCTTGGTTTGGTACGGGATCTACGAAAACCCTAATAAGAATTTCTCAGGTATGTTTCGGAATACTTTGGAAGTCCCAAATGCAAGTCATCAATAAAATGTTTCCCCTTTGACTCTTCTGCAGTGACGATCGTCCGAGTCCTCGATTTCACGTATTGCAGCTTCTCATTTCATAGGACGTCCTTCTCGGTGACATACAGAGCAATTCCCAGATTTGTTCTCTGTGTTATACTTTTGATCCTTGCTGTCACCCCAACCATCAAAGAGGCAGTTGAGACGTATAAATCGACGAAGCACTGGCAGATCAGGCGGTCCATGAAGCTACTCATAAGTGAGGGAGTGCTTTATTTCGTCTTGTGCGTTTCCCCTTTCTCGTTCTGTCACTTCCATATGACCATCGTTCGCCCTCTCTCAAAAATCTACAAAGAAAAGACTAACCACCCAGATGTTTTCTTCTGAATTAGGACTTTGCTTTTCAACATCCTTACTGTAACCAGACCCGAGTCTCCCACCGATCTGATGCTCTTCCTCGTCACCCTTAGCTATTCGGTTTCATGCATCATCATGCCTCGGTTCGTCATTAGTATACGGGAATGGTATGACCATGACCTTCAGAACCGAGGGCTAGGAATCGACATCGGATTCGGCGTATTCTCACAATTGCTTGCTGATGAAAACACGACCATGCCTGTGGTTGTATTCGCGGATGTAATCCTGGAGGATGGTCAGACCTGGATGACAGAGGACAGTGCACACAACTCAGAGACGATTCAGCTTGAAGCGTTGGGGGATGGTGAACGTCAGGTATGAATCGAGGACTTGCCTAGATGGCCAGAGCTGTGCGATTGCCGAGGGCCGGTGTTATTTCCACATCCATGCATCGGATACATGATATCACTTCACTTAATTTATCGATCTTGTTCGTGAAATTGGATATCTATTTCTACAAATACGCATGTTCGAGGAAACGTTATGTTGCAACTTATGGTTTTAATTGTTGCAACGATGAATTTCCTTGTCTGTTTCATTGCAACGAAGTTTAACTCGATCCCTTTTGGTCGGAAGAATCCTCTATGAAATACGTTTTGGTGAGCAGCAATTTGAGATTGAGTATTACATTATATTTGCATTGGATTTGCCGTACAAGAACTCCGTTTTCTCTTTCCTTTCCTTTCTCTGCGGGACAAGAATTCCCTCCATCTGCCGATGTTGGCCACGATCCCAATGACGGACTAACCATGACCTCGTTTAAGCCCAGCAGTGCCTGGGGTGATAACTGCTTCGTTACAGGTCTACTCCTTCCATTCGATGGATGGGATGAAGGAGAAAGATGAGAACGTATTCGAGGGATGGTCGTATCGCATCCTGATCATGGGACTTACATAAGTGTGTGTGTGTGTGCGTTGCATCTCCCTCGAAGAGTACTCAATGATGGTATTGGGTGGTTGATTCTCGTTGGAGAGGACAGTGGTAAAGCGGGTCTCAAAGTCGGTTCAATGAAGATGACATCAAAAGCTCAGTTCAAGTTCACGTAGCGAGGAAAGGGCGGAGCTTTATTTGTACAAACACTAACATCTTGCAAATAGCTGTGATCTCTCTGTTTGCTCCATGATTCACAAAGTTGGAGGTAATCCCCCAACTTGGTCGCCTGACGCTGTTGGTAGCAGCGATGATCTTCGCAATCAATTCACATTCACCAAACGCTGTTTTTCGGGCGCCTCAATGTTTCCAGTTTACCGCTTCGACGAGTTTTTAAGGCTTTTTACTGTATCTGTCAACCATTTTGGAATGCGGGCGTCTGCTGGAAGGCAGTGATCGTCATTTGACCAATTTTTGACCGTATGTTTTCATGTTTGATTCCATTACACTCTCACGA
>JBBPLK010000089.1:0-15924 GCA_038089735.1 Exsudoporus frostii
GGTAGCACTAAACTTTAATAACCTTGATCTTTTGTTACGTCAACCGTGACGTCAACAACTAACACTTTCGTGTTAACCAATCCTCGGGGGTTCTGCCGGTCCGGGATGGAGACTCGGCACGTATAGGTGACGTGCGGAAACCTGGTAGCCCCAACTACACTGAGTTGGCTACGGTCAAGGGTACGGGCTCCAGCTACCAACCGCGTGGGCACTGGCGGAGTCGTGCAAGCGGCGAGCAAGCAACCTTCTACAACTGTGTAGAGATTCGAGAGACGATGGCGGAGTCTCGTCTGGTGAAGGGAGACAGTGGCGCAGTCCTGTCTAGTGCAAGCGGTCGAGCTTCCAGAAGCAGAGGGCTTCGAAGCGAGAAGATTGATGAACACGGTGAATTGTGTAGATCAAGGTTAGGGAAGACATTCGCGGGAGAAGCCCCGGTATAAATAGTACTATGGTACGTTAGGGCAGGCCATAGATATATAAGGAGAACAATGGGATCGGGATAGTAGGCTGTGTATAATAAGAACACAGCAAGGGGGGCGATGTCCAATCAGTCAAATAGAGATATGAAATGGGATCGGAGAGAAACGGATCGGAGAGAAACGGATCGGAGAGAAACGGAACGAGGCGGTCCGGGGGAACTCGGAAGGGGAGGCAATGAGCAGAGCCTAGAAGGCGATGCTCGGAACATCGCCGCCGATGAACTGATCCCATACGTCCTGGGCGATGCCTTCGTCGTTAGTGATCATGTCCCAAAGGCCTTGGGACGGAGGGGAGGGCGGTAAGGTAGGAAAATGATAGGGGGGATCCACGTCTGTAACAGCAATCAACGTCACCCTGGTGGATAAAATCAAAGACTCTTCTGCCTCCGACCCTCTTGTACTACAAGCCGTCCACCAGATGGAAAAGGAACTTCCCCTCTTCAGCCGTTCTCGCCCAGAAGACTGGACCTTTGATGACAGACGCCTTTACTTCCACCACTGCCTATACATTCCAGACATTGCCTGCCATGACCTAGTCGCCGCTGCCCACTGCTCCTTCGAGGGAGCTCATGGCAGTCACCTTCGCACTATTGCCCTCCTATCGAAGGATTATTGGTGGCCAGGGCTCCCTACCTTTGTCCGGAAGTATGTCACTGGTTGTGCGGTGTGCCAAGTGCACAAAGTACTCACACACCTGACCGTCCCCGCCATCACCCCCCTCGCCTTCGAGGGTTCTTGGCCATTCCAAAACCTCTCCGTGGACCTCATCACCGACCTCCTGCCGGTCGATGGCTTCGATTCGGTTATGGTCATGGTCGACCATGGCCTTAGTAAGGGGGTAATTCTTGCCCCTTGCGCCAAAACAGTTGATGCAGCAGGAATTGCTGCATTATTTTTCCACAATGTGTTCAAACGCTTCGGACTACACAAGAAGATCTCCAATCACGGCCCTCAATTTGCATCTGCCTTCACCAGAGAACTGGCACGACTGCTACAATATGACGTAGCCCTCTCCTCGGCCTACCACCCACAAACTGATGGAGAAACAGAATGCTACAACCAGGAACTCAAGACTTACCTTCACATATTCTGCGAAGGACAACCCTACAAATGGCTAGAACTCCTCCCTATGGCCGAATTTGCCCACAATGCCACCACCCATTCCATAACCAACAAATCCCCATTCTCCTTAATCATGGGGTATGAATCATGATCATACCCCCCACTTGGACATACCTTCCTTCCCACCCTAGAATAGCAACTCAATTCAATTGAAGACACACGAAAGGAAGCTGAAGCAGCACACAAACTGGCACAACAGTGGATGAAGGAAAGAACCTTCTCCCACTTCAAACCCTGGAAAGTAGGAGACAAAATCTGGCTGGAAGCCAGAAACCTCAAACTCCAAGTGCCATCCCGGAAACTCTCAGCCAAACAGACCGGCCCCTTCGAAATCACTCAGGTTGTCTCCGCTGTGGCCTTCAGGTTAAAGCTTCCGAAGCAATGGAAGATCCACAACGTCTCCCATGCCTCACTCCTTTCATCCTACAGGGAAACCCCCGAACACAGCCCCAACTTCCCACAGCCTCCTCCGGAACTAGTTGGAACAGAGGAGGAATACGAAATTGACAAGATCATTAATCATCAGGGCAATGCCGCTCGAAGGCAGTACCTGATTCGTTGGAAAGGCTATTCTGATGTGGAACGGACCTGGGAATCAGAGTCTAACCTGGGCAATGCACCGGCTATGCTCAAAGAGTATAAAAACCGGAAAGGATTATAACTCCCTCCATGACTTCCCACCTCCAATCGCTCCACATCACCCTTTCCCGTGTCTCCCAAGCTCTCACCCAAGCCCGCCTCCAAAGACAGTACCCCGACCTAGACATTTCCAAACACACTGCAGAGCACTCTTGCTTCTGCCACATCATCTCCTGCCCCTATCACCATGACTATCAAATGTCAACGCCCTTCTCAGTATGGCTGGACTGTTTGTTCCCATTTGCATGCCGTCTCCTATATGCCACCATCCTCGAAAGCACCATGGCCCATCAGGCACTCAAGGCCCTACCATACTTCTCCACCAACAATACCCTTGTCCAGCTCGCCAACCTCTTCTGCATCTACTCCACACTTTGCACCCTTTTCACCAGGGCCACCTGATGGTTGGCAAGTGCCCCTAACCCATTCAGAACCGCTTCTGCCCAAGAATCCCCCACCATCATCACCCTCGAACAGTGCCTCCTTGAGGCACGAGAACTCACCCTTGACCTATTATATGTCGAGGGACTCAACTTCACAATCTCACTCCTCCCCACCACAATCATCGACGTTGTTCTCTCCTCTGTCATTCTTTTGCTCTTGGAAAGCAAACGAGCGGCTTTCTACACAGATCACCTCCTTCCCTTTGGACGCCCCAAGGCGCATAGAGCCACCACCACCTTCCACTCTTCCTCTAGCTCCTTGGCCATCAATGTCAGTGGAACTCCAATCGCTGAACGAAGTGATTACAACATTGGAAGCTCTCCTTGGAAGGAGGACTCCGACTCCACCCTTGTCCCCATGGCACCAGCCACTCCCCTCTCCAGCCCCTTCTCTGTCATATCAAATGGAGGCACTGCCATTCCCAATGTACCCCGCCCCATACGATGGCGTAATGCCATCATACCTACTGCCGGGCTCACCTCTTCCCCCGCCACCAGCCATGTTCGCTCCACACTGGGAGCAACTCCAAAGAGGAGCACTTCAACTATCGCCGTTCCTATGGAACCCCTACCGGTCCCCACTCCAACCCCACGTGCCCCAAGCGTGGATGATCGTCCCCATCCCACACGAAAGTTACCCCCTTCCATCACCATTCCCACAGGACCCAGCGATTCGGGCCCAACTATTCCAGCAAGGTGCTTCACTTGCAGATCCACTGACCACCTCAGGCCCAATTGTCCCCATTATCGCTGTCCCACCTGTGGATGATCCGCCCTGGAACACCCTCACTACAAGTGCCCCAACCTTCATTGCTCCCATTGCAATGAATGAGGGCATTCCCGCCTCTTCTGTCCAAAGACTCTTTCCCCCGATCCCTTTGACAACGTCACCTGGGACCTTTCCCACTACGAGGTCAATGAGGGAGATTGAAGTTCTTGAGATGGTACTTCAAGACTACGAGGAGGGTAATGTTACAGATGTCTGGGACCCCCCGCCTTTTTCCTCGCCACCGCCTTCCTCCCTCTCCCCATTCCACAAATCCCAAGCCCTCTGGGATATGATCTCTAACGATGAGGGGATCTCGCCCAAGATCTGGGAGCAGTTCGTCGGCGGCAGTGTTCCGAGCACTGCCTTCTAAGCTGTTCCGATTCTACCCGATGAGGCTCCACCTCATCGCCCCCTATTTCACCTCTTCTTCTAATCGCCTGTGGGTCACTGCCCCTTGACCTGATTTCTCCCTATCTGTATTTCATAACAGGACAATGCCTCCTTGGCTGTGCTCTCTTTATGTGCAGCCTCATTCCCCTTTATATCCAGTTACCATATTTATCTCTGACCTGCCCTAAACCTCTTCCCTACTATATATATTGGGACTTCTCCCGCGATGTACTCTAATCTTGATCTACACCTTACTTCATGTAATCAACCTTCCCCTTTGCTTCGAAGCCCGATCAGCTTCTGAAAGCCATCCATCCTTACTAGACGGGACTGTGCCACTGTCTCACTTCTTAGACAAGACTCCATCATCATCTCTAGGTCACGACACGGTTGTCGTTGACATTGCTCACTTGCCACTCACACGACTCCACCAGTGCCTAGCAGTTGATAGCTGGAGCCAGGACCCTTGACCATGACTAGCTCAGTGTAGTGAGGTCACCAGGTTTCCGCATGTCGCCTATATGTGCCAAGTCTCCGTCCCAGACCAGAAGAACCCCCGTGGATTGGTTGACACAAAAGTGTCAGTTGTTGATGTCACGGGCTGATGTAACAACTGGAATACTGCCCTTGATGCCATTATGGCTGCTGAGGGCGATGTTGTGCAAGCTACTGAAGCTGTTGACAAGCTTGCCGCTGCTGCATGCACACATACAGGTCTTGTGGTCAAGCTTCCATGTCATGCAAAACCACCACAACTCAAATCACTTGAACAGGATTTGAGTGTGTCTGTGGCAAATCTCAAGAGCAGGAATCGAATCTTTGGGGAGCTGATGACAATTGATGAGACTCTCAACTCGATTGAGGAGAGGGAGGACCTGGACACAGATGCTGCAGTCTTTGACTCAGACATGGCCATTATCACTGAGATTCGTCATCAGGAGGCTGTTCGGAATGGAAATATCATCAAGATAGACTCAGATGATGATGATGACGGCAATAGTGGGCCAGTTATCACTACAACAGAGCTGATGGAATTCTGTCAAAAGGTGGAAGATGGATATATTTCTTGAGCAGGTGCAGATGCCTCACTTGATTTTGTTCATTATATTTGTGCCTTCCATGCTAACCTGCGATATGAGGGCATGAAGAATGCAAAGCAAGTAACTTTACATAGATTTATTCAGTCGAAGTAGTGGTGTTTTTGTCGTAGCATACGCTGGCTCTATGATTAGCTAATCCCGGTCACCGTGGGAACATTTTACTACTGAATATTTCTAATAATGTATTGGGGAAAGGTGGCTCCCGAGTGTATACATTATGAGAAAGTCTACTGTACTATGATAACATGTGTTCGTGGTGCGAGCCCTTTAACCAAATTGCATAGATCATTCGCAACCAATAACAAGTACTACGTGCGTACCACATACGCGTGGAACTAATTGTAGAGTTGAGTTAGGTAGCACTCTGGGTATAATGGAACGAGCTGGCATCATGAGCAAGCGAGTGAAAGTCGTGTTCTGTGTGACTCTGATGAAAAAAAAGTACATTTGATTTCCCATCCCAGCTACTACTGGTGATGATCCATGTGGTGCCTTTCCGGGTCACAGATTATGATGTATTCCGTTCCCAATGTTTAAGTCATGTTGTTTCAATATTCCAGACGTTCTTATCCGGGCTAAGAGGTATGTAAGCCTCCTGAGAATGCCGCTGGCCATCACGAAACGCCTGAAGTAGAGGCTGAGGACCGTGTTTACCAGCCCTTCCCATGGCGTTTGACATGAGCGATCTATCGTTGGTGGAGGCTAGTTTAGGAGTCAATGGGTGTAGAGAGGCAAGTACTTCGCCAGGGTGGATACACTGAACTCATTGTCACTCAGGTAACAGTGGCGGAACCGAAAGTCAGTCACTGGGATCAATCGAAGACGCGAACAGGACCCGGCTGGCAGCCAAGTTACACTCATACTAAAATTTAGGCGGATGTTTTAGATGTCTACTTGGGACAGAGACTAGGCAAGGCGTGGGTGGTTCTGAGGAATCCCCCCCTACTACGCCAGATCCGACCTATGCACCGACTTGGCCGGTGGACCAGCCAGAATGGGAAACGCAGGAGAAAGCGGGCGTCGCCCCTTCAAGCCTTGACGTGTGTCTACCTGATGGCTGAGTCTGAGGCTCTTCCTGCTCTACTCGTGTCTTTCCCTCGCCTTGGCATCTCACGTCTTGGACCCTCGTCACCCCCATCACCCCCATCCCTCTCCTCTGCTTGTGTTCCCTTTGTGATGGCGGCCCTTCGGGCCGCTCCGCTCCACCGGGGCACCTTGACAATCCTTCTTGTGAACCTTCCAGTCTGCACGTTGACACTCCTTGGAGCAATATCGCGCACGCTTACACCGACTACACGTCAGACTACCATCCTTCCCGCACGACCGATATCGATAGCCCACCCCGACCCCATCCGTTCTGCCAACGCCGACGTTCCGGTCGTGAAATGGGGGCCAGAACATGACATTTTCACGAATCGTTCCCATTCCGGTAACCGAACCACCCATGGGTATGTCCACCTCCTTCAAGTATGGCACAGGGAACAACGGACTGAACGCTGCCCGTGTGAGATTTGGTGCGACCTGTTCGAACTGCTTTGGTAGTATCTCGGTTCCTATGCCTGCGCCGCAGGTGCACAGCGGGCTCTGCTTTCCCCACCTTCCCAATGCGTGCTCACTGGGCTTCTGCTGGTACTGCTTTGAGGTACGATAAGCGCATGTCGTCTTGTGCGGCCACGTCCGACACCGTTCGGTGAGGCGCGGGAGGAGATGGAATTACGCCGCAGTCTCGTCTGCATTTGTAGCAATGTACCGCATCACAGGGGTATCTGGATTTTGAGGCCCTCGACCATGACCATGACCCGTGGACGTGGACGTATCACGCAGCGCGATTGCCAGCCCCGTCCGCACAGCAGGTCTGATCAACGCCACGAACGCGTCCGCAACCACCGTGTGCGATCCAACGTCCGAACATGTGCGTGCAACGATGATATAGAGATACGCCACCCCGCGCGACGTGTCGAACAGCGCAAATACCCTGTTCTGGCCTTGGTCACTTGGATCTGCGCCTGCCGCGGCGCGTAAAAGGAGGTGCAATGTTTGTTTGACGTGTACGAGCGTATCCAGGGTGGTGAAGTGGTGCCAGAGGGGGCTGCCACATACTGCTGGCGGTTCGGTCTGGGCACGGAGCGCACGCTCTTTTTCGAGCTCCGAGAACATAAGGCTGAGGTGCATGTAGCACCAGTTGAGCTTCGGAGGGTTTTTGGGAAGTTTGAACGTGGGACACTGGTCAAGGTGGATGCGGTGGATGCTCCCCAGCGTCGGGGTACCGTCGCTGTTGGGGTCTAAGGACAATGATGCGAACCGGTTCGATAGATCGCGCTCGGGTCGGACCTCGAGCGGAGCGGAAGGCACAACGACGTAGACAAGGGATAAGGACAGGGTGTCAGCATCAGCGACGCCATGGAATATCATGCCCCTGTGACATTGGCACAGAAGTACTACCACCGCGACTCACCTCGATGATATACGATGACCTCCCCGCGATACGCAGTTTCACACGCGCCACATCGACTGGGAGTGGGAACTGAGCAACATACACATGTGTCCCCATCCTCACGCGGGCATCAAGGCTTCGCGTCGACCCCGAGCCGGAGATAACAGTAGGGACTGTCCGTGGATCTGCAAGGGCCTCTCGCGCGCTGAGATCCGTGATGTTGATGCGTACGGTGAAAAATTGGACAGCAGAGGTCGTGTCGTCCATCTGGACGTGTACTTCTGTGGTTGTGAAAGGCATATCTGGGCTGCTAGTGGCTTGCTCCGAGTATAAAGCCCCCTTCATGTTCTCCTGCCAGTGATCAACCACAACAGCACCCGCCCCCGCACCCCTGGCCGTGCTAGTGCTGGTGCTCGTACCCACGACGGGACGCCGCGCCAGCACAAACACACGCTCTGCATCCGTCCACTGTGTCCTAAACACCGTCAAGTTGAACCCAAGCCGATCTGCAAGCTGGATGGTCGCTCCTACGGTCGCACGCAACGCCAAACCGACCGTGGCCCTCGGGTTTTTCGCAAAGTCGACCACTGAGCTGAACGGGACTGAAAAAGTGATGATCAATGGCGCCGTGGTCCGCCACGGTGGTCGCATCGCAGACTTATCCGTACCCGATGTCGTGTCTCCGCCACCTTCGACGACCACTGCCATCCGGTTCTCACCCGTGCCAGAGACGCGCAGCGAGCCAAACGTAACCGAGGTGACGGCGAACCAGTTTTGACGCGGTCCGTCGTGCATGTCGCATTGCAACACCGGGGTCCCGACGGCCATAAAATCGGGCTCGAGCCTTGCGATGGCGTCTCGGGGAACGACGAGGACGAGCGTGACAAGCTGTGGGATGTGCATCTGAGTCCAGTCGCGGAATAACCCAAGGTCGCCGTTGTCGGAGGTGACAGCTTTGTGCTGGAGGCGGGAGGGAGCTGGGATAGACATCCACGGGGTGGTGTACACACCAAGGGGATGCAGTTGACAGCACAGTTCTTGGTATGCGTGTGCTCCCGTAATTAACGGCCCGTCGATCAACACCAAGTCCTCAAAGAGATTCATCGTACGCCACCAGTCCGTGTCCACTCTCGTCTTCACGAAATGCACGAAGAGGGCAAAGGAGTGACGGTTATAATGCAGGATACCAGAGCGCTGTAATTCTCGGAGCATACGCTCCGGTGAGAAGGAGAGGAGTTGGATTCGGGATCTGACGTCCTCGTCGGAGAACATGTGGAGATAGACGCGAAAGAGAAAGCCAGCGAGGTCTTCCGGAGAGAAGCACAGGCGCTGGGGAGTTGTTGACACGTCGTCGGAGTCTTGTTGTGGCCTTCGTCCTCCAAGCCCAATCGCCTTCCAGGCCAACCGTTCGTGATATTGTTTTGCGTGCTTGTTCATCGTCAGGGTTTCGTGGACGTTAGAACGCGTAGCGAATTGCGATATAAACATCGAGGGGATGATGCCCAAGAGGAGAGCGACAGTAGGGAGGTCGCCATATACATGCTCTAGGATTGCTTGAGAAGGATTATCACCGGTCCTGAGAAGCGCTTCGGTATATAGTGTGGCCGAAGGTGTATTTCGCAAGAGCGGTGCGCTAACAACCAAGAGATTCACGAGTCCGACATGATCCAAAGTATTCGACGTGTCGATCACGTTGAACGACAGTGGCGCCGGCAACAGCGCATTATGCCCATAGTAGTGGTCGTCGAGCGTGATGGTGGACAACCGCCATGCAGAAACGTTGTAGGCGTGACTGGGGACTGGGCCACCTCACAATACTTGAGTGCTTGACAGAACATCAACGCATCGCCGGCAAACATTCGGATGACGAATGTGGGCGACGAGGGGTTACTGCCCTTCAAACGCTTGCTCACGGACGAACACCAGCGTGAAAACTGGTCCTTGGCGACGCGTACCACCTCGTGCGGTGGGATGCGCTCTTGAGGACGGATGAACTTACCCGAGGAGAACACCTCCGCGAGATGGAACCCGGTGAGGGAATCCGTTCCGTAGTGCACGGCAAACTTGTCTCCATCGATGGAAAAAGCAAAGGTAGGATTAACGGTTAGGCGTCGCTTTTGGCCTTGTGCATCATCGTCGGTGATCCCGGAAGACCAATAGCTGCTAAATTGTCGCGAGACGACTTGGTCCACGTGAAACGTGAGAGGTCCTGCGGAACGAGCTGCAGTCGTAGTATCCCCGAATCCTCTCTTTCGCGACATCTCTTTCATGTCATCGATGAAGCGTTGTTCGAAGCGCTTTGCTTGCTTGGAGCAGAAGGACGCTGTGTCGAGGTACGTGGTCCAGACACGCCGAAGCTCTCTAAGCGTCGCCACATTGCATGCAGTGAGAAAGTGGCCATATGGACCAGCTCTCCAAGTTTCCATGCTTTCTGCCAGAGCGACGAGCTTACGACACTGTTTGAAAGTATCAAGAGCGAGGTTTGGTCGACAAACATGTGGAAGAATGGATCCCATAACTTGTCTAACTTGTCTAGGACGCCGTCGTCGGCGAGAAGGGTGAACGTTTAAACAATAATGCGTTGCGCGCTGTGATAAATTAGCGGGAGCTCAAGAAACGAAAAAGGCGGATGAATAAGCCTCACCGAGCATAGCAACGTCCGCGTCGCAACAAGTAATGTCAAACATCCGCAGAGCTACGATGCGTCAAATCCAGCGAAGCATCGAGCGAAATTACACGTACACGTCAACGGATTCGTCTTGTTATCGTATGTGGTGTATAGAATATGTCTAGCATCCCCACATGCGAAAAGCAGGATGTCTGCCTTGCTATCAGGGCACAGATTCTCAGTCAAGGAGACCGCCGAGGTGTTTCCGACGGGGTGGAAAAATGTGATGGTGGGCTAAAATAACAGATGAGACATTCCTGCACAAAGGATGTCAGCGTGATCAGACCGAACCCAGTAAAGGCTAACATATCACACTCACCGGGAGAAGTGACAACGATACGCAATACAAAAGGCTGCGGGTCGTCGACCTCAGTGGCAATTTTGAGAGAAAGGAATGGCGGGAACAGTCGCGGTCAGCTAGACGGCCTTTAAAAAGAATGAACCACAGCCGATGTGGTCGCACTGGCGGTCATCGTTTCGGATTAGTGGCGTACGGTGAATCCAGGTCCGAATGAGCCATCGTCAAAACGATTTTGCAACGCAACGGTCGCCGGATTCTGATGCTGTTTGTAGCGAGGGGGATATAGAAGCCGGGAAACACGCCGTCCGCTTCGTATTGTGCGTCGCATCCGTCGCCCGTAAACGTACAAAGCAATGCAGAGTCGAGATTGTAACTGTCACGTAGCTGGTGGTAGTTGGTTAATGGTCATCGGTTTCTTAAATATTTTATCCATATACTTTCGACCTATTAGGCGTTCAATATGAAGTACGAGGTCGACGTGTGGAACATTCCATACGAGAGGCTCCATCGAGACGGGCCAACTTGGACTACCAACTTATTCCAATGGTTGCAGGTCTGGATGTGCTCATGTGCGTTCCGGGCACCCCAATCATGGATGCATCCCACTTGGTGCTCGATCCTTTTTGTAACAAGCTTAAAAACGTCGCATGCAAATCAACGTGTCTAAGTTGAATGCGGCAGAGAACCGAGGATACGTCCGAATTTATTACAATAGCGACGTCCTTGACGTTGCCACTTGCGCCGTCTAGTACGGTCTCACAGACACGTCCATCAGCAACAGCTGTAACTTGTCTTTTCTCTAGAATCGAGACAAGAAACCAACCAGTTTGGTACCCACGATACGAGTTCAAGTTCATCCTGTGTAAATTCGAACATGACACTCGCTTGCATCTGAAGCCCATATGATGGTTTAGACCCTCCTCATCGAAACCACAGTAAAGCAGATCAGAGCAAAAATACATAGCAAATCTGTGAAATACTGAAATGTGCGTAAGAAGATGCAGCTAGCGTGATGATGCTTGCAACAGATCCCAAGCTGTTCATGTAAGCAGTTTTTACCCGACATAATAATCCGAATTACCCAGCTCATTCAATCAACATCCATAGTGGACGCACCACCACCACCACGTCGACCACGCCCGCTTCTCTTTCCGCCACGCTGCCACCGCTGGACTTCTGGTCGCGAGTTGTTCTGTTGACTGTGCGTCTTGAGATCCGCCCCTGGCGGTGCGACGAGAACTGTGGCACGGGGATCCGAGTTCATGATTAAATCTGAGCGCATTTTTCTGTTCACGGGAATGGATTTGGGTGATGTTCACAAGGGCATATCCAACAGGACTCACGACCCGGGATCATCATCTGCGTTCATCAACACGTCAACGCTCCCATTCTCATCTACCAGTTCCACTCCGCCAAGTCTTCTAGAAAGGCCGACAGATTGTACGCCTATGATCATGACGCGGAGTATACGACCATCCGCAGGCTGTTTGTCAAATTTGGCAACCGCAGCTGCAGCATGCGCGGGTTGCTTGAAGGTCAGTCGAACAATCACGTTGTCAGACACTTGGTTGGTCACGAGGTCGGAGGAGATGATCGGACCACACCGTCGGAAGATGGCCTGTCGGGCATCGGAAAAAGGCTGGGAAATGAGAAAGGAAAAGACACACCTCGACGTCGGCAGAGGTGGTGCCCTTCACGAGGCCATCGACTTGCACGACGTTGCCATTGGCGCTGGTGCTCGCCCCCTTGATGCTTATTCCACCTGCGGCAGTGGCTTCCCTGATTGCGCGTTGGACTAGGATGGAGTCGGGTTTGCGAGGGGCTGCGGCAGAAGCGGACAGTCGAGCGGAAAGCGAAGGCTTGTCTGGGTCTTCGTACAAGTCATGGGACCATTGTGCGTCTGAATCGCCTTTTGGAGGTCGGGGGGAGCGGGCCTGAGAGCGATAAAGCGCGCGTGCGGACGGCCAAGGATGGACATTTTATTTTATGTTTCAATGGACAGCCTTGGAGGACGCGAATCGTATAGTACGCACATAGGGCGAAGTTCGATTTGCAGATTTTGGACGGACGGGGCCACCGTCAGTGGTGGTGGAGAGACGGGCCAAGAGGGACATGATGATGGTTCGGGAAAGAAAATGCGGCGAAGCTACAAGACTGCTGTGTGCGCTTGTTTGGCGTGTGGCAGAAAACAAGGGCATGCGTCGACTCGACATCGACCTCGACAACATACAACGGTGAGCTTGACCCTCGCAAAACCAAACCATCAAAAGACGCGTAGCTGCCACACCCCACGCGGCCGTTTTTATCTTAACGAACCCTCATTAGACACGATATGGGTGGAGCTGGTGCGTCTTCTTTTTAGGGCACTATCCTCACCACGTTCTCGGGTGTTGTGTCCTCATTCACCCATCAAACAGGTTGGCTATTCCTGTTCTCGGTCCTTATGGCCGCTGGACTGCTCTTCACGATGGTCTTTTTCGTGCGTCACTCAGAACTAGTCCACTCGAACGGTGCTCTGACATGCAACATAGATCATCATGTTTTCTGACCTCGAATGCGACTACATCAATCCCATAGATCTCTGCAACAAGCTCAACCAGGTAAATGAATCACTGGTTGTCTTTACTTCCGTGCGCTCACGATGTCCAACCCTTAGTTTGTTCTGCCGGAAAACATTGCTCATGCTTTTCTCACCATTCTTTTCTTACTCTCGGGCCAATGGGTCGCATTCTTGCTGAATCTCCCCCTGGTGCTCTATAACGCCAACAAGTGTGTCTCTTGGTCACGTATTCATTCATGCGCTCCTTACACTTGAACAGGATACGAAACAAAAACCACATGTACGACGCCACTGAGATCTTCCGCACGCTCTCTGGACACAAGAAAGAGAGCTTTATGAAACTCGGCTTCTACCTCTTGTCCTTCTTCTATTACCTGTACCGGTGGGTTTTCCCCTTTCTCAACCCAGCCTCTCGACCTCATCTCCGAATTAGCATGATTGTTGCGCTCATTTCGGAAAGCGAATGATTGTCTGCTCGTTCCGCAGAGGCTCATGACAGCCTAACTTCTGTGCGGAATTGATGGAACAGGTGTGCAGCGGCAGACTCGGGCTTGGCGTAGCGCGTCTTGCCCTGGGGATGAGGTACATAGACATCTAATCTGCGGTGGACGTATGGCGCCTGGATATACATGAGGAGCTTCGGCGGAATGAGGGGTTTCCCATGTTATATATCGTCTCGTTGGGTGCTATGATCTTTAATTCTCTCGTATTGGCTGTCTAGTGCGGGATGCTCCGTGTCAACCTCCAAGACCAACTTCTTCCTTCCGGCTCGCCGACTTGGCGTCATATGGGTGATTCAGCAGACTCCGGACAACAAAAAACTTTTCCCTTCCCGACAGTACCGTGGAGAGTGGACGATATCTGTTACTCACGGTATGCGGAGTTGTTTAAGCATCAGGGCATGCCACCCGAGCAGTTGTAGCGCGGTCATTCATCCAACAGCGGTTATTCTGGTGGAGCAGGGGACTTTCTGCGTGGCCATATATATTGGTAGTCTGGTGACCAGACCTGTCTATGAGGTTAGCTCTTCCACATATTCGATTTTTAATCAACGAATTCCCTGATTGCACTGCATTAGATGCTTGCAAGTTGTCACCACACCTTTTCACTGTAGGAACGAGTATTCTGACATCGGAGAATGCAAAACAAGTCCAGTAATCTGTAAAAGATGCTACTGAATGCAATTTTTCTTGTGAACTTTCCAGTCCTTCCCCTGGCACTCCTTCGAACAATACCTCACCCTCTTACATTTCCCACAGACAGACAGCGACCCTCCTTGCTTCCCGCACGCTTTACATCGTCCCCGATCCGTTGGTCCGTCTGGCAGAATCCCCACCTTCTCCAAATACGGCACAGCGAACAGAGGACTGATGGCCACTCGAGTCGTGTACGGTGCAAGAGATTTGAACCGTTGCGGAAATGTCTCCGTCCCAACCCCGACACCACAGGAACAGAATGGACTCTTTTCGGGATCGGCTCCAGCATCTGGATACAATGGAATCCTTCCGTGCTTCAAGTACTCGCAGGAAGGTTGGTGCGTCCAGGTTCGGCACCGTTCGACAAACAACGGAAGAAGGTAACGCCAAGCCTCTGACTCATCTGGATCAATTTTGATCGTGACGAAACCAAGTACGTCGAGTTTTCTCAGCTTATCTTGAATAGTCATCGTCCCTGGAGCAACCCAAGCGTCGGCGAGGACTGTGTGGGAGCCAACGTCGAAACGAAGATCAGCGACGAGGATAACAGCGAGAAGTTCTTGCGTAGATGTATTCTGCAAGAGGAAAACAGGGCGGACAGGGCCTTGAACTCCGGCAGCAGAAAGAAACAGACTATGAAGAGAATCTTTCAGGTTCACAAAGGTGTCCGTGACTGTTGGGGATTTCTTCTCCCGCACAGCACGTTCCCTATGGGAGAACATAAAGGAGACATGCGGGACCAGCCACCTCGACGCTCCTGGAGTTTCCGATGGCTTGAATGGAGGGCAACAATCTAGATTCACTCGGTGGACATTCCATGACGTCGGAACTGCGCCATCAAGCACAGTAAAGAACCTCTTTGCGATGCTTTGCTCGTTTTCGATGTGCATGGACAATGCTAAAGGCGCAATGACCTGCAAAGGTGTCAACTTTGCTGCAATTTATAGTATGTTACCAGAAATTGGCATACCTCTACATACATTGACTTGCGGGCAACGCGGAACCTCGTGTTTGCGGCATTCACTGGCAACGGGAAGTAGAGACTCTCCGCGTACTTGTCGAGACACAAACGAGTCCCATGGGCCGGTGTCTCTTCGATCTTCACAGTCGACCCAGCTGCTAACGAAGCTTGACCAGCTGGGTCCGTGATGTCAACGCGGATGAAGAATGAACTGATCTCAGTACAGGATGCATTCATTTGCACGCTGAGAGCCCCCTTGTTGTCCCGGGCCATTTGTATACGTCGCTTATTCGTGACTGAACGAGCAATCGGCGGCGAAGGGGATTCGGCAAGTATGTGGACGTGTCGCGAGTCTTCCAGTGGTGCGGTGAATATAGCTTCTGTGAGTAATGGACTGAGGGAGATGCGTGGCGAAGGGCGAGTCCTAAACCCGACAGTCGCATTGTATGACAACATCAACGCGCTTGATGGCGCAGAGAAGAAGATAATCAAAGGGGAAGAAGTTGGGTCCCCTTCCTTTTCTTCTACAATAGTCGCGGTTTTCTTCTGGCCAGTTCCAGTGATCTCGAGCTTCCCGTACGCTGCAGAAATATGCGCGAAGATGTTCCATAGGCTTGAATTCCTGATCTCGGACTGGAGCACAGGGGTCCCCGCCAGGCGAAGCTCAGACTCGACGGCCGTGATTTTGCTCCTGGGGACTACAAGGACGACCGTGACTGCTGCTGGAATCGAGTTCCAGTCTCTGAAGATTGCAGAGTCTGTTTTGATGCGCAAATTTCGGATGTATGACTGCTCCATAGAGGTGAACGTGACTATATCCAAGAGGTGAAAGTGACAGCACATCTCTTGGTAAAAGTTGGAG
>JBBPLK010000089.1:16024-48260 GCA_038089735.1 Exsudoporus frostii
TCGGAGTAGCAGTGGCGCCGCACGAATTAAGATGAGAAAATGCCTGACACAACATCAGTGCATCGCCAGCGAACATCCGAACAACGAGCTTTGACGATGTCATGGTGGTAACCCCCAAGAGCCTGATGGCTGAGGTGCACCATTGAGAGAACTGGCCGCGTGCTGCTCGTACCAGTTTCTGCACCAGTACAGTGGGAGTCTCGCCACGGGAGGTCGCGAATACCTCGGCGAGATGAAATCCTGCGACCGGGTCCACCCCATAGTGAACAGCGAATTTCTCTCCTGCCATGGAGAAGGCAAACGTGGGGTTGACAAACGTAGCCTGCTCCGTGCTGTGCAGACCATCGTCTGTGATCCCAGTCGACCAGAATTTGCGGAACTGCTTGGCGATTACCTCCACCGCGAGGGGTAAAAGAGGTCCAGCGGAACGAGATGACGTCACGATGAGACCATCGGCAAATCCGTCTTGGACTTCTTTCATGCCGTCCAAAAAACTTTTCTGGAATCGTTTGCGATGGTCTGGAGAATAATTGGCCGTTGCGACGTATAGGCTCCAGAACCGGTGGAGTTCCGCAAGTGTCCTTTTGTCGCACACAGTCAGAAAACGTGCATATGGGCCAGCATTCCATGATTCGATATCCTTCGCCAACGTCAGAAGCTTACGACACTGCTCGATGAGCAATGAAAGTGATTCTTGGTCCAACACGAAGTGATAGAAGATATTCCATATGGAATCTATCCTATCTTGAGCGCAGTCGTCAGCCAAGAGCGTGAACAGTATTGCGTTGCGTGCTAATCGATGATTCAAGATTGCGATGAGCACAAAGGGAAATGCGACCTACCGAGCACAGCGGCTTCCACATCGCAGCAAGTTACATCCAATTTCTGCGGCTCTACATAAATCGAGTCGGGACCTCCCGGGCGAATGTGAAGACGTGGAGGCACGCACCATTCGTCTCGTTTGCATGTACGGTGTACAAAATGTGTCGGGGGTCGCCACACGCCAGGAGCAGAATATTTGCAGGTTGTTCAGGAGGGAGGAGTTCAGTTAACCGTACAGCAGATGTATTGCCAATCGGATAAAAGTATGTTATTCCGCGAAAGAACAGAGGATGCGACATTTGAGCAACTTGCTTTGGAGATTGGGATGGTAGTATTGGTGGCTTGCGAAGTTCAACGCCGAATTTCCTGATAAGTCAAAGAATAATCAAGTAATTGGCACTTGCGGATTTCAAGCTGTCCCACTTGGCAAGCGTTTGCATGCTCAACTTGAGAAGTCGAAGAATCATACACCTCAAATTGCAGCGTGGTGAACACGATGCCTCTTGGCGAGTGGCGGCCACTGGGCCATCCGACAAATTGAAAACGAAGGCATTGGCATGGCAATTCAATGGCGTTACCCAATACTTGACTCCAGGCCAAAAAAGCACTTTGAAGAATGACCTGTTGGAAGCTTATTATAATCAACACATTTCGGTTGCAACACTATGATGGACATTGTGCATTTACATCAACTTGCTCGATCATCTTCACAAAAAAAAACGTCCACACCCAGGCAAGCATCCTAACCAAGTTAATAAAGGTAGCGGAATCCCCTCCGACGGCGGATGGCTTCCTCGAACGAGACACCCTCCAATCTGGCTGCCGCCTCGACCCGCTCCCGCTCGGGACCTTCCATGAGCTCCCGTTCTTCCCGTTCCATCCGTTTGTTCTCGCCCAACAGCATTTGTCGCATGCCTAGCACCACACAGACATACGTACACACGTGAGCATGCATTGGACTGAGACGGTGAAACAAACAAAAACATGGGCACACCTCAACTTACCGAAACTCAAGACGCTCGAGAGCACAAGACCGCTAAGCGCGATGACCATCGATTGATGATACTCCGGACCCCAGTTGGTCTTCCATATGTATGACCCCATCCTAAAGGAGTCAGCTAGCATCTTCCAGTGACACTACCCTTCCGGGGCACCAAATGACACACGCACACGTTCCCGAGGTTTCCGAATCCATTGACCAGACCTAGCGCTACCGATCTCTTGGCAGGTGGACGTGGAATCGCATTTGAGACCCAAGTCAAGGTCAGTGCGAAGCCTATATGACACATTTCAGAACTTCGAAGGATGGATGCTAAACACCATACGTACCACAATAGCCAGTGGTCATGAGGAAAAGTGAGAAGTATCTTCCACCAGTGGACATGGTCGCTAACGAAACAATGTACCCGAGAATGACAGCCCACCACCAGGCCGTGATGTGGAAAAAACGCTCTCCGGTTCGATCTATACGCCTCTAGATCAGCAGTCGACTTCAACTTTGACTGCAGGCGTTACTTGCCGCAACTCCATGCATTAATTACACAGCATATCGAAGCGAACACCCACGGAGGTCTGTACCCAGGGAGTCAATGAAATGAGGGACCAAATAAACGTCGGCCCACTCACGCAGCCATCAAGAGGGTATCAGTTGTGCTATACCCGAGAGTTTGAGTCAAGCTAAGGAACGAATTTCGTGAGCATCACAGCACTACATTGTGCACTCGCTGGAGACTCACGTCGGGAAGAAATTGATATAACTCAACCCCAAGAGCTGAGAACATGCTATGAACATGAAAACCCAAACCTTGACGTCGCGAATAGCGAGCAAGAAGCCATCGAAAATTCTGTAGGAAACAGCCGAACGTCGTGCATTTTCACATCGCAGCAAAGGATCCAGAATGAGGAGAGATCACGTCAGCTTCTAGAATCAGACACGTACGTCGTATCAGCAGCATCCTGATCAGCTTCCCCTGCATCTTCTGCCAGTCTCACTTGCGCCAAGCGGCGTTCCGCAGGAGACAGCCATCGCGTGTTGTGGGGCTGACAACGGAAAGCAGTCGGTCAATAAATAAATGCCGTTGCCTGCTCGACACCCACGTAATCCGGGAGAAGCCAGCTGGGATAGTCACGAGGAAGATGATTAGGTTCCAAAATACATTCCCTGACTTTGAAATACACACATAGCCAACAGTCCGACACACATCGTGATAGCGCCCTATACATAAACACAACGCATCACGTCAGCGGTGGTCAAAAGAAACCCTTAGAATCAGAACCTCGATGTAGAATAACCTTACAGGTCCATGGATGAGCCAGGGCATCAGGGGGAAGCGACCAACTGCTTACCATCGCCATGCAGCAATCCCGAGTTTTCCTTGCATGGTTCCCAGAATTCCAGCCGCCACGAACTGATAACAGATATAACATGGGAACTTCCCCCGCGGAGATCGGACTTACGCTACCAAATGCGTTTGATATTAATAATCCAACGTAGAAAATCGCTGAGCGTAGTGCCAGTTCCTATGAGTATAGAACGTGAGAGGAGTGAAGAGAAGAAATAGAAGGATAATGAACCTACCTTCTTGGTGTACCATCTCGACAACAGGTACATGCATCCCGGATAGAAGGCCGCCTACAACAGAGAATTGAGCCAAATGGCGAGGGTAATTTTACAAAGGAAAAAAACCATACTTCAGGAAGCCCAATGAATACACGACAAGCCATGATACCAGCGAAGTTTTTCGTGATCTATAAACAGAGCTGAGTGATATGCCACGGTCTCATGAAAGACGAGACCGACCCCAGTCAGTGCGCTCGTTAAACCCCAGCCCACGACACAGGCTCCAATGTACAAAGATGGTCTTTACATCATGCGCCCGTCAGTCCATGCAGAGCTTGACATTATGCATGATGTGCAGACCTTGATATATAACCCAAGATCTAAGTCAATTGTTGAGCACGATGATACGACACAGAATAATATATTGAGATGTACCATGTTTGAGGGGATCTGTGCAGGGCAATAAGATGCATACAGAATCGCAACAATAGTGTCGTATTGGACATCTATACCCGAGTCAAGTGTGAACTCATGCTAGGTGGGGAACCAGATTACCAGACAGGCCAAGATCTGCCTCTAAACCCTGAAGTCTAGCGGAAGTGATAGCCACACGCTACACAACCCGAGGAATATCCGATCCGTGAACAGCGCCACCAAACTGTGACAATGGATAAACGTACGTCGATATAATTCATCAAGTAGATGACGACGACAGTAGGCATCAACCTCATGTCGAGCTTACGCATGAAAAGGCGCTCTGCTGCCTGTCTGTTCTCTTCTCTCAGTAGGACAAAGTCGTCTTGTTCTCCTTGTATCGCCCCCACATTCTCCGTGAACGACTCGGACTTCTTCTCGCCGAAAGACATCGTTGTTGCGCAAAAAAGGCGGTAACGGCAGAGCGACGGTGGAGTTCGAGTGAACTATTCCTCTGAATTGCGAGGCATCCTTTATATATCCGCAGCATATGTGAGCCAACGCCATGAACCTCGTGACCTGCTGATGTATGTCAGATGTTCAAAGCTGCAGAGCGCTGGAAACAACGGAAGATTCGGATAAAAACAACCCGACCGCCCCGGGATGTCAAAAAGTACCCACAACGGGACGGTGTTTTGCAGGCGCAATGTTCGGGTTATCTGTGAGTGGGAATGCAGGCACCCGAGGACGTACACCTCTTTTCAGGAAGGGATCGTCAGATCCCTGATTCGGCAGCAATGACCTACCCATTTCGTCGCTATCAAAGAGCATTGATAGTTCGACGGACCAGCTATGCAACACGTGAACGGTCAGGCATGACACACAACATAATAAGACCTACGAGGCTGTCAAAGACTGTGGGACGGGGACAGAACGGCAGTCCCAATGTGAGGAGTACCTGGGGACACCCTTCAACTCCGATCTTCAGTGCGTGGGATGCATCCAAATCCCATCAATCTCCACGACTTTGCCGATCATCACAAGACTCGAGCGTTCGCCGAATGCATAAAATGGCCATCTGGATCTCCGTCCCCATCGTGCGTGTCACAGATATAGAACATCGCTCACGCTTGGGAAGGTGCTGGCTGTATGCCACCAGATATAAACTCCCGCAATTACTAGGACCCGAGAGAGAAGTAAAGACCATCGTTTCTTCTCCTTACATCGGACCCGCCACAACTTTGAAGCAGGATGTCTACTTCGGAGGCTTCAAACCAGCGGCTCCAAAACGTGACTTGTGATGTTGCAGAGGAAACACCTCTCCGAACGAAGCCACGGACAGCTCGATGGCAAAACCATCCGTGAAGTGTGTACGCAAACATGCCAGTGCCAGAAGTACTAGACAATGCATGGACTTTGCTACGTCAGGTAAATTACGCATATACGAGAGTACTTACTACCAAGGTACCGTATTGGTTGGCAGGTCCCAGTTCACCAGCTGATCGCAATTCCATGATACAGTCCTGCACGAACATGATGGAATCGTTAACATTGACTCGGACCATTGACCATTGTCAACAAGGGACTGACTCCGACTCCGAGGGCGCGCCAATTCACACTCCGATTCATACATTTTGCACTCCGCCTGGCTCAGCATTTGTAGCCGTGTCCCTAGTACAGATAACGGAACCCCATCCTGCGTCTCACAGCCTCGTCGAACGAAATCCCCTCCAACTTTGCCGCTTCCTCGATTCGCTCCCTTTCAGGTCCATGCATCAAATCCAGCTCGGCACGTTCCATCCGTTGGTTCTCTCGCACGAGCAACACGCGTATGACTAGGTCCACGTTTCGAGCCAGAGTCAGTCGTACTTTAGAAGCGGAAACTAAAATACACACCAAAACCGAGGAATGTCGCAAACAGGAACGAACAGAGCGCAATGATCATCGATTGATGGTATTCGGGGCCCCAATTCGATTTCCAGATGTAGGATCCCATTCTGTGGAAACGCCCATTCGTGAGACGAGCGTACACGCGTGGGACGAACACGAGTACGTACATACTCCCCAGGTTTCCGAACCCATTCACCAGTCCCATCGCCACGGACCGTTTGGCCGGTGGGCGAGGGACGGCATTAGCCACCCATACCAATGTCAGCGTATACCCTAACGCGATGCGCGGAAGCAAGCAATCAGACAAGGATGAAATTTGCATGACAGGGCAGCGGAAAGCACATACCGCAATATCCGGACGTCATGAGGAACAACGAGAAATATCTCCCAGCGGTATTCATCGTCGACAAGGAGATGATGTAGCCAACTATGACGACCCACCACCAGGCGCTCTGGTGGAAGAACCGTTCGCCCGTGACGTCTGGATGCATCCGCGTTTGTCAAGGCAAATCTAGTCTGTTAGATAATAGAGGGCGAGTAAGGTGCTCACCAGCATGCCGCGCATTGATGAGCGTCATGATGGCTGCAAAGATCCACGGTGGGCTGACCAAACGTGAAGAATAAGTGCCAAGAATGAATGACACGGTACAGAACATACGCTGCCATCAACAAAGTCTCCGTCGTCGAGTAGCCGAGAGTAGCAGTCAACCTGAACCCGAGCATGCATGACCTCGATCACAGAATTCCCCAGTCGCGAGACACTCACGTTGGGAAGAAGCTGATGAAACTGAGTCCCAATACTTGGGAACAACACATGAGCATGAAAACCAGGACCTTGGGATCTTTAAGCGCCAACTTCAGACCTTCGAATATCCTGCCACAAGCGTAGTCGGTATTTGGAACTTCGGGGGGACATGACGACGTACGAGTCTTGTTGAGAATCCTTATCGGCTTCGCCAGCATCTTCCGCAAGCCGGACCTGTGCCAAATGCCTCTCTGCGGGACTCAACCACCTGGTGTTGTGCGGCTACCGGAATCAGGAAAAGAACTCAGGAACTTGTCAGATCACACCACCAGGGGACTCTGGACGTACATAATCCGGAAGCAGCCACCTATATAGGAGTTTCGTTGAGTGAAATGGAAGCCAGCAAGTATCACAGGCATCAGACGCACATGGTTAAGAAACCAATGAAGATCGTCACAGCGCCTTCGATATAAAAAAGCCTGCGTTTGAGCGTAAGGGTGATATCAGATAACTTGATCGCTATAACAGCAGCCAAGCCCACCATCTCCATGCTGCGATGCCCATTGCCCCGTCCATGTTTCCAAGAATACCCGCAGCCCACAACTAGGCAACCGAGAAGTCAGGAGCTCGAATGGAGAGGCAGAACAGGAAAGGCTCACACTACCAAAAGCATTGGAGAGAAGCAGCCCGGCGTAGAGAATTGCAGATCGAAAAGCCAGTTCCTATAGGGAGGAGGATCTATCGCATCTTACGATATGACCGGAGTGACACAGACCTTCCGTGTATACCATCTTGATAAAAGATACATAGCGCCAGGGTAGAATGCAGCCTGAAATGTCATCTCTTATCCGTCGTCGTCCCGGTAAGTAGATTCCGTTTCCTTACCTCCGGCAACCCGATGAAGACACGGCAGGCCATGATACCAGCAAAGTTGTAGGTGATGCCAGTGAGAGCACTTGTCAAACCCCACAGGACGACACAAGTACCGATGTAGATGGTGGGTCTAAGAAGGGCTGATGTTCTGTGGCCACTCTATCTGAAAATGTGAAAATGCAACAGACCTCGAAACATAGTTAAGGGCCTTGAGATGGTTCAAAGTACTGCACTAACAGAGATCCTGGACTACCCACCATATTGGAAGGAATCTGTGCCGGACAATACGATGCATAAAGGATCGCCACTACTGTATCATACTGAACATCTGTCACCTTGGTGAGCTACCAAACCCAAGAAACAAGCGAGAACATACCGGACAAACCCAAATCAGTCTGTAAACCCTTGAGCCGAGCAGCCGTGATCGCAACGCGCTGCAATATCACACAGGGAGGTCAACACAACGCGTGCGCGTCGCACCACAGACACAACGCACATCAATGTAGTTCATGAAATAGATGACGACGACGGTGGGTAATAAACGAAAATCGAGCTTCCGAACAAGCCGTCGTTCCGCAATTCGTCGCGCTTCTACCTGCAATATTTCTTGGTCGGTATTCACGCTGACCGCGGCCGCATCGTCCTCGTACGATTCGCGTTTCTCCTCGGGCTCGATCGACATGATGAGGACAAGAGGGAAATGTGGTGGCTATCAACTTGCATGACCTACCCCCTGCGATATAAGGGCACTCGAATGAGCTATCTGTAACTCGGGTAACTGTACGCGTAGACTTCTCTTGATCATCAGTACATTATCGAGCTTCTTTGGTCGAGCGTCCGGAACAAGAAATGGAATCCGTTCACCGGAGATAGGCATTTGAGCGTCATGGCGGCCTTTATCGTGTCTCGAAGGCCCGCTATAACAGAAAGGCAAGAGTTGTCAGTACCTTGGGCGAAGTCACTGAGGATGGAACAATTTACGGAAGTGATCGTTGGGTGTGAATACTATGTGAATATTGCCCGTGTGCCTTGTCGTTCTTCCCCACACACGAGGATACGTGTACTGACAGTGGGCTACAAAGGGGCTACAAGGTGGGATATTGGGCCGTACCTAGTGCCACAACCGACGCCTTGGTGCTCAAGCACTCATGGCGGATCTACAGGAGTGTGCCTCCGCGTGGTAAATGTAAGGCACACCTCAAACCCGTGATTAGGTCTCGGACTCCAAGAAGGAAACCGCCGATGTCCCAACACCGTGGTCCGCGGGTAGTGCCTGCACTACCTATCACAATTCAAGAGATAAAAGACAATGACCCCATGGCTCGGGTCCAGATCCATCATTTCTCGCAGCACATATTGAACGTGGGGAAAAACGATTCCTATCCGAGTCTATGATAGAGAAGGATCAAATTGTCGGTGGGAGGATGAATCAACTGTCGGCCACGACTGGCTTAGTGAGAGTTGGCTTAACCAACAACGCGGAAACGACCGGCAATCGCCAGTAGAATGAGAAACTGAAAGTACTGCAAGATCCTCAGAGCCGGGATGTGGAAACTATGGTCGTGGCATCACTGGCTGGATTGACTTGAACACAGCTCGCGACGGAATCTAGATTTGGGGACCATGCGTCGGTGGAACCGTCGACTGAATCTCGAGGATATGAAAGTTGTTGGAATCAGTACTAGTCTCTCCATGAATCTGGGAGTGGAATATAAATAAAGGTATGACGGAACAGCAAATTCCGATTGGTACAATGCATCCAGAGAGATAGATCATCATCTGTCGGAAGCGTCCAGAAAGCGTCCATAAATAGTTTTGGAAAACCAGTATAAATCGATCTTACACGTAACAAAGAAAACCCAACGCGGCTCAGCACCAACATGTGAGAGACAGTCACCGATATATCATGGCTGGGCCGGCTCAGGCAAAGGTAGCAGGGGGAGAGGCATGTCTGATCGATACGATAAGGGAAACTAGCATCGCGACAGTGGATAGAGGGGATCTTACCCATCGAGTGATGGACAGAGGAATCAGTGACCTTGGACGATTTGTCGACGGTGGTGGTATTGTTCGAGTTGCTGGCTGTGCTGTGATTGCTGTTGTCTGTAAACGTCTGATCTCCCGTCACATCGTTCAAGGTGGCATGGGCGAGATTGACATTGGACGCCCCCTGAAAGAAAGGCATGGTGCTCGCTGATCGTGGATGGACGACAAAGATCGGACTGCGCTCGAGAGGTGCGTGGGAATGTCTTTATAATTTGGTGATAAGCAGGTACAAATAGCTGCGTCAAAGGACACTGCCACCAAAAATCGACAACGACCGTCACCATCACCACCATCATAATGGCAAGAAAGTCTACTCAGAGAGTGCCTCGAGGTAGGGCACGCTCCAGCACTCCCATACATCCTTTGACTGCGATGAAGCAGCCATCCGTCTCCAGAGCGCGCTCGAAGCAGCAGCGCAAGCAAGAGTACTTCAAACGTCAACGAAGACAACTAGCATTCGCAGCCCAACGCAAGAAACGCTCGGAATGGGTCGAGACGGCCCGTGATACTCAACGGATCGTCCTTGGCGATGGCAAGTATATCACACAAAGACTCTCCACCCATTCCCCTCCATCGGTGACTCCGTCACCTTTCCAGCATGCGATGCCAGTGGCTGTGGTCAATCCTCAAGGAAACACACTCCCCAACGAGGTGCACTCTTTCTACGACATTGCCCCTCAGATCGTTATCAGCCAGCAAGGCACCACGTTTTACCCGCATTGCTCTCCTGATCTTGCCAACTGGCGTGGGTCTAGGGCAAGCGCACCCACTTCCGAATCAAGCACGATTCGATTTGTACCCAAGTCCACACTAACCGCCGCAAGACACTTGATTTCCGAAAACCCGCGCCTTACCAGGCAATATCCAAACGCACTTCCTACTTCCTCTGTAGGTGTCCTGTCCTTTGCATCTGCTAAGCGACCAGGTGGTGGGTTCTTGCATGGAGGCGACGAACAAGAGGAAACCCTTGCACGATCGACATCACTTGTTGCTAGCCTACGATCAGCGCAGGCAAAGGAATTTTATCGGACCCACAGGAAGTTCTTAAATGCCGACGGTGCCGGTTTGCACGATCATTCTGTGGTGTATAGCCCTGGCGTTGTCGCGTTTCGTAGAGATGACGATGACGGTATCGATGTCGATCCACCGTCGTGTTCCAGCTCGACCATCGCACCCTTTCTTATCAATGTCCTCTCAAGTGTACCTGTGAACGCCGCTGCCATTGGTCAAAACTACCTTATCACCTCTTCGGAATCACACCTCTTTGAAGAGGGTATACGAAACACGATGCGGGACCGCATGGCGCGCGCGTTACGCATCTTTGAGACTCGTGGTGACCGCGCTCTTGTCCTCGGTGCCTTTGGTTGTGGATCCAGCCAAAACAGCGTCGAGATGGTGGCCGAACTCTGGGCAGAGTTGTTGGTCTGCGGAACCCGGGAAGGAAAAGAAGAAGGAAAAGAAGAGACAAAGCCTGCCAAGTTTAAAGGGGTCTTCGAGGAAATTGTTTTCGCTGTGCCCGGAAAAATCTTCGTGCCGTTTAAGCGTACGTTTGAAATGAAGGTCTTCGAGATGGAAGTGATCTCGGCGACAAGTGAGTAGTCGAACAGGGTTTGCGCGTGTCGTAGGTTTCTGATGGTATCCAAGGTTGACGGTGTGTTTTCTTAATTTCCTCCGTAATTCCTGTTCGTCCAGCTTGTTTCATATATCTATATGTTAGTCGTCTTTCCTACTGTACTAATTATGAACGCCGATGGCCCGTGGATTTACTTGTCTGTTCAATCCGCGGCTCAGTCAGCAGGCCCACGAATTATCTATTATTATCCCTCTTCAGAGGAACTGATTGATATCTAACTGAGATCCTCACGCCAAGTACCACCTTATCCTGCGTCGTTTCCCTATCATAACTGCCAGAATGACGACGTTACCAAAGATCATGATTTGTGGTACAGTTTTTATCACAGGCTGCCAAACGTTCTCCGTCACGTTCCTGAGATCCAATCGACAGGTAGCCCTAGATGGGCCCACAACGAAGTGCATGAGCTCTTCGATGGTATCGCGCAAGTCATCGTGCGTCAATCCTAGCACACCAAAGTATCAGTCCATGCTCACGGACATCGATCTAGGTAGATGATGCGCCCAACCGCGCCGAGTTCTTTGCCCGCTTCCAACCCGGTGGGCCATACCAAGGTACCGTCGGGATCTACAGGCGCAACATCTCCGCAGCTCGTATCGGGATATTTGATCGCGAACTCGTGATGGGGTTCCCGCCCAGCGTGCAATGGATCGCGCACAACGGGGCGGGGTACGATCTCGTTGACGTACATACATGTAAAGAAAAAGGTGAGATCGCCATCTTTGATCTCCGTCCAGAGAGAGAGGGATCAAGCCCGTTGACATCTCCCATTCCCACTTCCATCTGAATCCCATTCCATCTTATCCCTCCCAGGCATCCGCGTCTCCAACACGCCCGGAGCGGTCGACGACGCCACCGCTACCACGGCGCTTTACCTCATCCTCTCCACCCTCCGCCACTTTTCAAAGGCAGAACGTTCCCTCTTTGCGGGTACGTGGAAAGCCCCGGTCTCCTCTGGGGACACACACGACCTCACCGACCGTACCCTCGGCATCCTCGGGCTGGGCGGCATCGGTCTCCGTCTGGCGCACCTCGCGCACGCCTTCCCCATGCGCGTGGTGTACCACAACCGGCGCCGCGTCGCGGACGCGCCAGCATGGTGCGAGTACGTCGAGAATGTGGATGCGCTGTGTGCGCAGTCGGACGTGCTGAGTATCCACGTGCCGCTGCGCGAGGAGACAACGGGTCTTGTCGGGGAGCGTCAGATCAGGGCGATGAAACGCGGGAGTATTATCGTCAATACGGCGCGTGGGAAGGTGTTGGACGAGGCGGCTGTGATTCGGGCATTGGAAGATGGACAGGTACGTGTTTTTATTTTTATTTTTATTTCGTTTTGGGTTCTGTTCCCGTTGTTCCCACTCATTGACGTTGATGGGTGATGGTGGTATTTGGTTTACTCATTCCTATTGCGATTGGTTCTAGTTGGCATCTGTCGGTCTGGACGTGTTTCCGGACGAACCGCATGTGAACCCTAGGTTGCTCGAGTTCCCGCAGAACGTGCTGTTGCCGCACGTTGGGACACGCACACAGGATACGGAAAGGAAGATGGAAGTTCGCGCCATGACGAACCTGAGGGATTTCCTGCTGACCGGGTCAGGAAAGGACCTTGTAGCAGAGCTGAGATTGTAACATGTTGTCTGCCACGTGAATGATTTGTCCCCCCACTCGACCGGAATCCCGGGCCGTATGTGCCGAGATGATATGTCCCAACGGACCTGCTGACCAGGTAGGCGGTTGCCCGCGTCGGAAGCGTTTCCGCGCGTTCATCTCCTGTACATGGCATAGGTATATTTCCCCCTACCATCGATTTTTTTATCTACCCCATTTGTCCCCGATCTTTTTTATTTCCTTTTTGTTGTCTTGCTCGAGATGGCGCGTCCCCGTCGGATCATGCTTTGCGGTCAGATACTAGATCAGGTCATGATCGTGATCGTAGCAGCGCTGATGCAAATGATCGCCTGTAGGAAACATCGTCTGGGCGCACGAAGAAGTCAAACAACTCTTTGATGGCCTTGCGGACGTCGTTGTACGTCACGCGTTATCCTACATTCCATGGGCGATTCTGACATTCTCCTCCCCCTAGCGCATGGACTCGCCCGACCGGGCTGATTTTCTCGCAGGGCTGAAACCAGGCGGCAAATACGATGGTATAGTCGGCATCTACCGCAACAACAGCTCGGCGAACCAGATCGGCGTGTTCGACAAGGAGATCATCCGTGCGTTGACGGAGATGGGCACCGTCAGGTGGATCGCACACAACGGGGCGGGATACGATCAGATTGACGTGTTAGAGTGTGCTGCCAGAGGTAAACAGCCCGTCTCGTTTCGTTTCGTTTCGATCATCGAAAACGTCCCTGCCAGGCATCAACGTATCGAACACCCCCGGCGCGGTCGACGACGCTACCGCCACCACGGCGCTCTACCTCATCCTCTCCACCCTCCGTCACTTTTCCAAGGCCGAACGCTCCCTCTTTGCAGGCACGTGGAAAACCCCGATCTCCTCTGGGGACACACACGACCTCACCGACCGCACCCTCGGCGTCCTCGGACTGGGCGGCATCGGCCTCCGTCTCGCACACCTCGTGCACGCCTTCCCAATGCGCGTGGTATACCACAACCGTCACCGCGTCCCAGAAGCGCCCGCGTGGTGCGAGTACGTCCCAAGTCTGGAAGCGCTGTGTGCGCAGTCAGACGTGTTGAGCGTGCACGTGCCGCTCAGAAACGACACGGTGCACCTCGTGGGCGAGAAAGAGATTCGGGCGATGAAGCGGGGGAGCATCATCGTGAATACGGCGAGGGGAAAGGTGGTTGACGAGGAGGCGATGATTCGCGCGCTCGAGGATGGTCACGTGGGTCACTCACTCTCTTTTTGTCTTCGCTGTGTCGACGTTTTTCGTTCGTAACAGTTGTCTTCGGTCGGGCTCGACGTCTTCCCCAACGAACCGTCGGTCAACCCGCGCTTGCTCGAGTTCCCGCAGAACGCCCTCCTTCCCCACGTGGGGACAGAGAACCAAGATTCCCAACGCCACATGGAAGTCCGTGCACTCACCAATCTGAGAGACTTTTTGCGCGACGGCAAGGGCAAGGACTTGGTGCCCGAATTGCGGAGCAGACTCTAGACCTACACACACGATCATGTCATACTTAAAGTAACTTGGATGGTATGAAAAGAACTCGATCGGGTTCGTCGATCCATCGATGATCACGGATCAGTGTACTACGCCAGCGAATACTGAACCAGGTATAGTCGGGGCAGAGCACATGCGATCAACCCAGGTCGTTCTCCCGCTACCCTCGAACGGGGTATTCTTGGTGGCATCGCCCTCTACAGCTTCGCCCGTGGTATCACTTGACCATGTCCCGCCTCCTCCTTGGCCCTCTCACGCAACTCCCGTCGTAGAATCTTACCCGAAGCACTAAGTCAACCCATCAGCATCACGTAGGCAACAGCCAATCAAACACACCCTACCTTTTTGGGATCTGACCCACAGTGATCACACCACCCCGTAGTCTCTTGTGCGCCGCCACCCGACCAGCGACCCACGCCTGAACTTGGAGTGCCAATTCGACGCTCTCTTGCGGTGCGATGGGACGTGCGGGTACGATATATGCCCTGTGCACCCAAATATTGGAGCGTGTTTCAGAGGGGTAGAAGACATCCGAAAAGGGTATTCGGCGTACCTTGGCAACTCGGTGGCTTCTTGTTTGCTGTATACGCCCACGACAGCGGCGTCCGCGACGTCCGGATGTTGAAGAAGCAGCGCCTCGAGCTCCGCGGGTGGTACTGCACCGTATCCGACTTGCATCAGCAAAAACGAGGCGCGAACGATACGCAAACCGACTTGCCTTGGAAGCCCTATCGAAAAGGAAGAAGACAAAAAAGGAACGTGAGGGTGAACACGGCTGACGGGAGCGAGTATACACCCACCTTGTACTTGATCAACTCTTTCCGTCTGTCGATGATCGTGAGGAACCCCTCAGCGTCGCTGGTCGCGATATCCCCCGTCTTGAACCACCCATCAGGGGTGATCGCAGATGCTGTCGCACTGGGATTGTTCAAGTACCCCTTATAGTGACTCCGGTATGAGCAACCTGCAAGGGGCCAACCAACACCCCAGACACACACCTTCATCACCGTCGGTCCTCGGATCCACATCTCACCAGCGCCATCGATATCGGTAATGACCTACAAGGTACATGTCAGCCGTCGACGTAGCACAAATGTCAAACACTAACCTCTCCCGCGTCTTCGCGAACCAGTCGAATTTCAAGGTTGGGTAGCACGCGACCGATGGAACCAATGTGCTTGTTGGCGTCGTCCATCTGTAATAGCGTGGCCGTCGGGGAGGTCTCTGTGAGACCGTATGCTACCGTCACGGGAAGAAAGTGGGTCACTGTGATGGGTGGAGTGGGAGATTGATGTACGCACCCTGAGAGACAACGACGTCGGCGCCGACTTTGTGGAGACGCTTTCTTATGGTCGCTACGAGGTCTGCCCCCAACGGAGCGGCGCCAGAATACATGGTACGTATCGAAGTCATATTGTACTTTTCAACGGCTGTCAACGGAGTAATCATCACCCAGACGAAGTTTGGCTTGCATCATGTGGACACAAGGTGCAAAACACATACCCTCATGACGAGCAAGCACGACCATCATGGGTGGAACAACCAAGAGAATCGTCGCCCTGTATCGTTCCACAGCCTCACAAAACCGCATTGGGTCGAAACCGGCCATGATCACCGCAGGCGTACCCAGCGAGAGGGGGAAAAGCAACAACTTGATTGCGCCATAAATATGGTAGTACGGCAATGATCCGAAAATGACGTCCGGCTGTGGACCGTTGGTGTCTCTGGGTAACGACGGTGTTAGACACGGAGTTGTCCCCGGCCACGCCGGTCTCAGAATCTCGATGAGCGAGGTGAGATTGTAGTGGGTCGTTTCGACGCCTTTGGGTTGTCCGGTCGTCCCAGAGGAGTAGCAGAGGTACAACGTCTCATTCGATCGCTCCCCATCAAAGCTGACCTCATGCGGAAGCGCACCCCGCCCCAGAAACGTGTCCAGTCGCGCGAGGTGTGTTGATCCGGGGTCAGGCACGCCAGTGAGCCAATGGGAGGTTATGACGATGACTCTGGAGCGGATCTCGGATTCGGTGCAGCCAATGGATTTGAGGGCGTCCTCGACGACGTGCACGAGCGTCGGGTGGGCAAAGAGGAGGTGGGCACGGGCGTTGGCGTATTGGAACGCCAGCTCGGTGGAGGTATAGGCACTGTTGACGAGCGTGGCACGGAAACCGGCGGCAGCGGCGCCATGCAAGAGGATGGGCCAGACGATATTGTTGGGGGAGAAGATGAGGATGGTGGGTGGGGAGGTGGGGTGGGATGGGTGTGCGAGGGGCGCGGGGAGGTTTTGGAGGGAATGGGCGAATTGGAGGGCGTATGAACGGAGGGTGGCGCGGGTGAGGACTGTTCCCGTTGCTGCATCAATGAAAGCGGGCGAGGCAGCGGGAAAACCGCCGACGAGCGCTGGGGTATCTGGGGTGGTGCCTAAGAGATGGGTGAAGATGGACCTGCGGAACAAGGGGACCTTTGGGTGCGGAGAGGTCAAAACGACTTCGGCCATGGTGGTGCGAAACCAGGAGGACACCAGAGTGCCGGCAATGTCACCGGGTGAGTTTGGTCATTCAACCAACACTTCGCCCGCATTTGGTGCGGGTTCATGAGAACGGGATTGATTAAGGACAAGGACAAGGACACGTAGCAGGTGAGCCCGGGATCAGAGTGATCCACTTCTATCAGTGTGTCCATGTGCACGCACGCCCGGGACCGTCATGATCGGCTATCCGACCAGATATGGTCTTCCCGTCCCTCACAGCTCTCTTATCGCATCCCTACCAGCACACCGCCCACAACGATGTCCTTCTTCCTCTGCGTAGACTGCGGTGGATCCAAGACCTCCGCCGTCATCACCAACCACAATGGCGACATTGTCGGCCGTGCTCTCGGTGGCCCGTCCAACTTTGCCTACATGTCCGCGACAGACTTTCGAGACGCCGTCCACACAGCCGTCTCCAACGCACTCAAGACATGCGTCTCCCCGCCCTCGATCGATCCCGTGCCCCTGCCCGTCGCACCAGGCGTGTTCGCGTCCGCCTGGTTCGGCATCTCCGGTGTCGACTCCCCCGCAGCAGCGCGCAACGCCGCAATCGCTGTCGCACCGCTCCTCAGCCTCCCCTTGGGCCCACACCTCACCGTCGCCAACGACACCCATCTCCTCGCTGCCCCACTCCGAATCCGCCACGACATTTCTCACGCCGTGACCGCCATCGCTGGTACCGGCTCTTGCGTCGTCTCCTTCACCCAAGATGTATCCGGCAACTTGGTCGAACTCGCGCGGACAGGTGGATGGGGTTGGATTCTCGGTGACGAGGGGGGTGGTTTTAACGTCGGTCGGGAGACGCTCCGGCTCATGATGCACGACCTCGCGCGCCATTCGTTGGGGATGACACCAGCCCCGAGGAGCGAGCTTAAAGAAAAGGTTCTCGCGCGGTTTGGCATCAGCGGGGAGGAGAACGCGGCCGAGGTGCTCCCCGTGATACACATCCCCGAGCCACATCCCCAGAGCTCCGACACGTCTCCCTCCGCGTCTGCACCAGATGTACTCCCATACCAGCAGGTCGCGCGCGAGAAACGCCTCTCGCAGCTCAGTCCACTCGTATTTGAAGCGGCATTCAAAGAGAACGACGAGTTTGCGTGGAGGGTGCTAAGAAACTGTGCTGGCGGGCTCGCGGATCAGATTGCGATGTTGTGTCTGACACCGGGGGAGGATGTCACGCTGAAACCGAGGGGCGTCAAGCCGGAGGAGGCGATTTTGTGTTTCGGGGGCAGTTTGGTGGGGGTCGAGGCGTATAGGGAGCTCGTGCTGGATGAGCTCAGGAAACGAGGGTGCGCCTTTCGGTACGTCGAGTTCATCGACGACGCGGCGGCTGTTGGAGCAATCGGTTTGGCGGCGTCCAGGCCATGAAGCAAGTATTGATTGAACATCTTGTATACGTCTGTACATACTCCCTTGACTGCCTGCCCTAGTGCAACTTTCCCACGCCGTTTCGTATGAAAGCAGACAACCCCGCTTGCCTTTCGCCTCTTCAGTGCGGCGACACGGCCAAACCTTTCCCCATGTTGCTCATGGCTGCGCAGTCTTCACGCGGCTGTTCGAGTGTCAGGCCGTGTTCCGAGCAACTTGGACGTCTTAGCACCCATTTATCGCGTCTTCGAGTCCTTTGGGCACAAGAAGAGGGGACGGGTCGGTGGTTCCGTACATGACATCCATTCTCGTCGTGTCGTTGAAACCGTATCTAGCATCAGTGTCGTGTCTGGCCGGAATATACAAGTCGCCTTGTGCTTTCATGCATGGTGTGGAAACTAGATGAAATAAGTACGCTACTTGCGTTGGCAAGCTATAGCGACACGAGGCCGCACAAAGATCAAATCACTCCAAAGTGGTTATGGACGCGTCGACATGTACAATATCCACATCAGACCCCATTGTCTGCATCAGTGCCGACGAACCAGCACGCGTTCACATTTGGTATAAGATAAGCTTCCCCTCGTGACAGTAAAACCGTTTGTCCAACTGCCGCTCACCATCATTATCTTGTATTCTTCCACTTTGCGCAATGGCCATTACGACATTGATGGCTCTTGCTAATGCCATTGGCGCTGCAGCAGACGCGTCGCAGTACGCGAAAATAGTCAACACAATCGTATGTTGGCTACTTGTCATACTCGATCCGTCCTCCCATCTCACGTTGATGCGCGTTCAGCGAAACACGACCGATTGCAAATACAGCGAAGATAGCAAGGTGGTCGTGCCCGTTCGCACCATAATCAACCCCTCCCCTCCAAAAACGTCAGCCTCCAATCGATATCCGGGCCAGACACATAATCGCACTCTGGTAGACGAAGCCATTGCGCACGAGCTGGCCAATGACAAGGCACGGTACCTCGTGTATGATCTCGCCGACCACGTCTTTGGTCATAATGTTGACCGAGTTGGCGAGAGATATTCTACGCCGATTGGTCGATGATCGGGTCGTTCAAGTTTTTGAAGGGACGGGGCTGCATAACAACTACGATCCAAAGCTCCCCCTCGACCCAAACTCTGATGACGTTCACAGGGCCATTCAACAGGCGTTTGAGAACGCCGATGAGCACGACTGCACCCAATCGGATACCGAAAGCAACGGTGGAGAGCCGGAACCTTCACATACCGATACGAAAGGGAAGGAAAAACAGACGAGCGCGAAGGGAAAGGGGAAGCAGAAAACGAAAACACACTCATTCAAGTGGACAATATTCCCCACTGAACCTCTGAGTGAAGACGAACTCGTCTCATTCCTTCATAACCTCACGGATCGTGCTTTCGCTTTCGCGGCCCCCGAGGACAAAAATCATGCTGTACCACTATCGTACGAACCGGACGAAGAGGACATGCGACCAGACTTTCTCTTGTTGCCCATCGAAGCGTCCACAGATGACTTCAAGGCCGTCGATCCGAGGTATGTAAACTTCACGGCCTCGCACCTCGTCGGGGAGTCGAAGAACAAGGACCTGGTGGCGAGGGTCGAACAGATGCAACGGTACGCACGAGGGTTGAAGCGGACGCAGCAGTGGGTGTATTATGTACTCGGGATGACGATCTCACAAAGGACAAGGCTGTTTTCTTGCGCGGCGAGGGTAGCGGGACAGAACATCTCGAGCTAATCCTTGCCGAAGGCCGTTGCATCGAGTTCATACGGATCCTGCTTGGTCTCGCATTGGCGGACAAGGTCGACCTAGGCCACAACCTGGACGTGGTTTTGGAAGGGAAAGAACAATCTTGCACGGTCAAAAACATTACCCACCATTCGGTGGCATCCAACGCAGCAACCTCAAAAGCTACCTTACCTCGGACTAAGAAAGGTCAAGCGTATTCACGAGTAGCAACCTCTGAAGCCGGCTCTGCGGCTTCCCTGGCCTCTGCCCTCCCCAGAAGTACTTCGGCTGCTGTCTGTCAGTGCACAATCGTGTCTTCTTCGGCATCTTCAAAGAGGGTTCACTCCGAAATCGCGGATGACGGCGACGAGGGGACGGAATCGAAAAAATGCAAGATTGACGAGAGCGTCGTCGTCGAAGTAAATCGCTTCGTCTTCTTTCCCGTGGTTGTGTATGGTCACAGCTGCTTGTTCACGGCCAGCTCGATTCGTGGAAGGGGAACGACGGTATCCCGTGTCGTGGCTCTCAAGGACAAGGACAACCTGCTAGCGTTGAAAATGGCATGGCAAGATCTCGGGCGTGTGGCAGAACAGGATGGAGTCATGGAAAAACTGATGAGCAAACAATCTCATCCCAATGTGATCGTGCCGCTCAGGTATGGTATCCTACTTTGTGTAGGAGATGGCTTACTGACGTGTATTTAGGAAGTTCAAAGTAGAGAGGAACGGCAAGACGTGCACGACGCTTGGTGCAATCACGGGTTTTAGCGACGACCAGATCGGGAACCTACGCGTCGAGAACCGTGTATTGACGGTCTCTGTCTCCGAGTTGAAGCGCCCGGTGCGATACTTCTGGAGCGTGCATGACTTTGTACGAGGATTACGTGGCGCATTGTTAGGTTTGTTTCACTCTTGCGTCGTCATAATCGAAAGAATGTGTTGATGTGATGGCATATAAGGGCACGAATATCTTACGAAGATTGGTATTTTGCATCGCGACATCAGCGAGAACAACATCGTTCTCGGTCTTCGTCCCGGAGACGAGCGAGGATATCTGATTGACCTCGATATGGCGGTCCTGCAGAAAGCCGAAGAGCCTACACCAGATATACCTCGTGATACATTCCTCCAGCGCGCTGCGCAGAAGTCTTCTGCTCCTGCTCAACCGAATACCAAGACACCTGCTAAAAGGCTGCGAACCGTACGTACTCTACCAGTCTCATATCATTATCGATTAACTCGTATGTCAGGGAACATTTCCTTACATTTCCTACAACGTCCTCTGGGGCGGTAGGCACACGCAATTTGTGCTTTTCTTTTTTTCTTATGCAGGACCACTTTCCGATACGGAGTTGCGCAAGGCAGACGAGGCTGGGTTTGTTCAGTCCATCGGATCTGGGCGTCCTTCTCACATGAGAAATTGGCCAAAAGAGTATGCTGATTGGGCAGATGGCAACCCGCGGCATATAGCCAAACAAAAGCACTCCACTGTCACCCATCCCGACGTCGTTGAGAGCGTCGAATTCCCGTATTGTCTGGAGAATAATTGGCCAAAGGAGTTGCACGGCCCGATATGCGATCTGGTCGACGATTCTTTCACCATATTCTGGAACAGCACGCTGCGTACAGCTGCAAGGGGGTCACGAACAGAAGTTTCACACGCTGAATTCATCAGCACGCTGGACAAGTGGTTGGACAAGTACACTCATCTGAAAGACCCATTTTCGAACTGCCCCTTTAAGCAATGTATGTTTTAGGGTTTCCTCCTCCATGGGATATGCTTGTCTCACCAGATTTCTTTTTTTGTTCCTCATCGGCAGGTAGAAGAGAATCATCGTGATTGATTGTACTGTCCTGCTGATATGTCAATTGTAGTCTGCCGGAACGTTGATATTAGCTCATTGCATAGGGCATCAGGATTTACCACTCTGGCTTGGCTTGGCTTGTAACGTACGGAGCAATAACATGTCATGTGTTTGGACTTCCGCATGATAAGCTGAAACGGGATCTCGGACGAGAGGGATGAGACCGCTAAAACCCGCGCGGACGGTAGGTCCCTACCCTTCAACGTGTCCTACAACCAGTTGTGTGTAATTCAGCAAGTATTGATGATAATCGACGCTTTCGAGAGGGATGTGGTTCAGTGCTCCAGATTTCTCCATCTGTCAGAGAGACTCACATGCTGATCAGAGGAACTTAACGGAGTTACCGGTATGACCTAGGTCATATTCCGTTGACCTTTTGCTGGAAGAGGACAGATCCTTACGTATATACCGCATCACTGCACCCAAAGCCCGCACGGTCATGAGGGATATTAAAACAAACCTTGGGACTTTATCCACACGGGCACGAACCCTGGTCCAAGAGGCGCGATAGTCACAGAGACAAATAGTGTCGAGAAGGACTGCGCCCAACGCGATTCAGACACATCAGTTCATCGCCAGCCAAACTGGACATGTTTGAAGGCCTGGCAGAGAAACGTAAGTATGGCATAGATCAGAGGTTATATCAGGTGAGCGCGCGCTTAGCCTGAGGCGCCGAGGTGGACGAGTATTTCCTTAATTAGTTTAGCCGCGCTGTGCTAGATTTTGTCTCGAGACGGCGCCACGAAGGGTGACACGAGATGGTTGAACGGACACAGTTCTTGGACAGTAATACTGAGCGTGCTGGGATCCATGAGAAGTGCTTCCAAGAATCCAAACGCCTGTGTTGACCTTAAGAGAGGCGCTTCTTGGGAACGCCGAAATGAACATCTCATGCGCAGAGCCATAGTACCGAAACCGACGTCGATAAATCCATATGGCAAGATTGAGTTACCGCAGGATGGACAGATAGTGACTAGTGACGCTTGTCCGAGCCATATGTCTCAGGCACGTGACACGCAAGATGACGGATTGCAACGTGTGACCGACTCCCACTGGCACATTATTAGGATCCACTACGACTCTTTATTCTGCATATGGCGGTATGTGGCACACCCTTTTTTCCCTCAAGTCTCACACTCAATGAAATCGCTCAGAGCTATGAAAGACCGCTAAGCATCGTCTACAACGCTTACGCCAAACTCACCCACCAAGAGTTGGTTCTCTTCCTCAAAGCACGCAACTTGCCCACGTCTGGTACAGATTCAGAGCTGGTATCGCGATTAGCAAAACATGACTTCCACACATATCACTTTCCAACCGCATCGGTAGAAAGTCTGTCTTCTTCTGATTCTGTCGAAGACGTAAAACAGAACTCGGAGTCACTGCAATCGCGCACTCCCGATCTCCCAATCGAGATTTTGGCAGACATCTTGGACCACCTAGGCAACTGGCCACTCTGTCGTGCCATCGGAGTGCCTACCTCTTTGCCAGTACCCCATGAGTGGAGCACCGCATGTGCCACTGATCTCGCCATGCTCACTGGTTCCGTGCCCCTCATCCGGGCCTCTGATCCTTCTCTCAACCCACCCACGCGACTCGGCGCTGCTGCCGCCGTTCGCTTTGGGTACGTTAACGTGCTCGAATTCCTACTCACACAACACCGGCCCATCTTTTTGTCTGTCTTCCGAGACGACTTGATTCCGATTACAGCATCAAAGCACGGCCGCACTGCCGTGCTCGCATGGTGGAAGCATGGCTTCGAGCAACATTCCGAGTTGGTGCTCCCTCCCAAAAAAGGCACTGTCGCCGAGGCTATAGATACCGCCTCGCACAATGGAAAAATTGCCTCCCTCGATTGGTGGGCCGTTTCTGGTCTCCCCCTTGAATATACCGAAGCCGCTCTGGAGCATGCGAGTTCAAAGAACCACATCGCCGTCCTTGACTGGTGGAAGCGACAGCATCTGCAGAACGGCCTGCCTCTCAGGATTGGTCGTGTCATGGACATGGCGAGCGCGGCTGGGCATGTCAGCGTGCTCGAATGGTGGGCGACGTCACAGCTCGAGTACCAATATGACCGCCACGTGATGCAGCATGCGAGTTGTCTTGGCAAGGTCGATGTTTTGGAATGGTGGCTGGGGAGTGGACTGCAGGTTGCTTTCGACGGAGAGGCTCTCACCGGAGCGACGCGTCATAACCGCAGCGAAGTGCTTGAGTGGTGGGATAAAACTGGGCTCCCTATTCAGTATCGGATGTGCGACATCGAGGAAGCCTTGGAGGATGCTATTGGAGGTGGGGATAAGGTACGGCAATGGTGGAAGAAGAAGGGGGTTGACTTCAAAGCGAATGACAAGGAGTGGATGAAGCTTCAGAATCTGAACTGAAGTCGACCTTCTTCACTTCCTGGGCAGACACTACAGACCATCGGTGTCCGGCAATTACCTATTACCCTTTTAAATATCCGTACATTCAACGTCAGTGCCGCTAGGGTTTAGTCTCGCAATGTATATTACGGGATAATACAGTGAACGTGGGTACATTTTATTCTTGAACAAGGAGGGTAAGCCCCGCAGAGTGCCCAGAGAAACAAACAAATTATTGAAGATACTTAGCAGATGTAGATCGTACAACTCCGCTGCGATCACCCCTCGTGAAGGTGCCTGCCAAAAAAGTAAGCGAGAAGATTGTCGTCATCGGAAAGCCTACGTACTGTCCCAGTACTTTGTTCATCCGGAACATGTCGATCTTGTCCACAGCAAAGACAGCACGGAGTGCGTCGTCACAAATAATTTCCTTCCTGTTGGAAGGGTTTTGAAGCTGGTGCTGACGGATATATTCCCACAACTTCTTGACGACTTGTGGGCGAGACAGCTTTTCCACCTCAAGCACTGCAGACAATGGATCACTAAACAAAAAAAAAACAGGCAACACAGTCAGGTGCCGTATGCCAAGTGCAAAGCGGTATGTCGCGTTACCTGAGCGTGTATTCTTTTGCAAACCCACCCTTGGCAGCACCCCGCTTCTTCGGCTTGGACTCGCCATCATCGTCGTGCTCATCCCCCGAGTCCACGATCTCAGCGCTCTTCTTCGACTTTCGCTTCGCTTTCCGTGGGCTCGACGCGCCAGCAGCCAACAAAACACCCCGCCGCGACCGGCTATTGATCTCCGTCGACAACTTGCGCGCCAATGCCGCATCACTCTCTTCCACGCTCCTCTTCCCCTTTTTCTTCTTCGGCGGCTTGGCCACCACGTCCTCGACCTCTTCCATGTCCTCACTCGGCTCGATAGGCAGCTGCTCGTCACCCTCGCCTGCTTCCTCAACTCCGTCCTCTTCGTACTCTTCCTTCCATTTGCGTTTCGACCCCCCACTCGTCGCAGCCTGATTGACGTGCTCGAATACCCGAGAAATGACTTGGTCGACGTCCGCGCGTCGCGTTTTGAGTAGCTCGGGTGTCAACCGGAGGAAGGCGTATTGCGGGTCTCCAAGAAGCGCTTTGCGGACGCGTCTTGCACTAATTGTGGAGAGATCCGTACCGGGTGCAGTGAGAATACGTGTGATAGGCTCTTCGAGCGCTTCTAGGTTGAGGCTCATCGTGTCTCGTGTATAGAACACGCGGGCAAGTTCGGGCACGCCTGGGTAGTGTGTCGATAGCCCGAAGAGGCGTTATGCCTAGGTTTCGGGATGACGTGGATGCGGGCTTTCGCCTGAAGCAGAGCGTATGAACACTAGCAAGTACGTGAAGCAGGTCAACGTCGTCGTCGTTGAGCACCACACGAACGTCGACGGTGCTGCAACCAAACGAACCAACGTTGCCAGTTCACCAAGCAAGACCAAACAAGGCTCATAGGGTAAACTGGGGACTAGATATACATGTCAAGGGTCACCCCATCATCAACGCCATATCAACCAATCTTGTCGTGCGGGGTCACCAGGTGGAGGAAATACCCCGAGATTCTGCCGCTGCTCTCCGGGTTGCTGCTGCTCCTGTTCTCGCCGCGCACGCTCCACGATCCGAGTCCGGATGTAGATCAGGATCGCGACAACCACACACAGACCCACAAGTAACATGGTCTCTGCGAACTCGTCCGCAACCTCTTCACCCCGGTGTCCACCCCGCAACGCAGCATCAAAGTAATCTTCGGGGCCAAAGTCACCCTCCCGCTCGTTCTCGGCGTTCCTCCTGTCCCTTGCCCACTGAAATGAAGATGAACCTGGTCAGCCCATCTCCGCGTGACACGCATTCAACAGACCTGGACGGGATCCTCCTCTGCTTCGCGACGGGCCTCGGCTGTCCGGCGTCTGTGAAACTCCTCTCTGGCCTTCCCGATATACCATGAGTCGTCATCCCGGAACTCGTCCTCCAGTTCCTCGGTGGTGGATATAACCCGTTCATCCTTAGAATCGGGTTGTGCCGGAGAAGCAGCATCAATTTCCCGTTGCAAGTTCGCCCTTTCCGGGATGGACACTATGTATGTACCTTTGTCAGTGCTAGGACCGGTAAAGTAGCGGAAAGAAACGGTACATTTATCTTCGTCGTACCCCCACAGAGAGAGTCCATTTTCCCCACCCCGTAGTGTATGCCAAACGCTTTTGGCATACAGTTTAAGCATGGATAGCAACACGGGAAGGTAGGCTTCACTATTCGTTTCCAACGCTTGATCATAATGTCGCTTTGCGAGATGGAAATCCTGCCGGGAAGATTGATATGAATCCGACTTGGTCTCCCCACCGTCATCACTCACCTGAGGTACACCCATGCCGTTTTCGTACATCCATCCCAGGTTCCACAACGCGAGCGCGCTCAGCTGCGTGTCCGCTGCACTTTGATAATACTTGGCCGCCTTTTCCCAACGAACCGATTCTGGTTCGTCTGGGACGCCAAGGCCATGGTAGTAATAGTCTCCAACTTTGACCAACGAGTCGATGTTACGCTGCGCAGCGGAGCGCGTCCACTGAGTCAGCGCGAGTCCTGCAGTGTCGTTGGATGCGTCGATGGGAGCGAAGCGCGTCAGACGCAGGATACTTCTGTCTGTAAAATACAAACGATATGTCAGTTCCGACGCATGGCCAATGGACCAATTATTGAACAGACCTTGGTCCAAGACATACGCGAGGTTGTTCTGGGCCACTTCTGAACCTCTCTCGGCTGCGATCCACCATTTGAGAATCGCCATTTCTTTACCGCGCGCAGTACCGCTGTTCCAGGCAAACTCGGCATCGTCGACGAGGTCCTCATCCCAAACCCCACGTTCCGCGACAAGCTTGTAAAACGAAACAGCATTTGCGCACGAACCGGCCGCAAAGCCTTGGGGAAGACCAGCAGTATGCATATTCATCGTGTGGATCTTTGCAAGGTAAAAGTGAGCTTCAAACGGAGACCCATAACGAATGGCTGTCTCAAAGTAGGTCCCTGCTAGCTTGATCTCGCCCCTGCCTTGATTCGAACATAAGATCGTTCAACGAGAAATATCTCGCGTGCACGTACCATAGTGGTGTTTCCCGATGTTGACAAGCCCTTCCGCCAATTCTTGCCCCGCCGCATGCGAAAAGTATCCCAACGCCTTGCCAACATCTTGGCGTCCTTTCACTAAGCCGTCTCGCCACATGATGCCCAACCCATTATAACACTCGCGATCACTATACTCAACTCCGCGCTCAAACCACATCATCGCCGTCTCATAGTCTCGCTTCACACCCTCTCCACGCAGGTACATCCTCCCCAAGTAAGCAGCACTTTTCGCTGCCCAACCGGGTTGGGTGACGCCCTCAGTCCCGTCATTTACGGCGTTATGCTGGAGCGGATTGAGTGGATCGCGAGGCCAAACTTGACGCGCAATCTTGAGAAAGTAGGATCGAGCAAGATTAAAATCTTGACCGATGCGCCCGACGCCCTCGGAACCAGAGCCGATCCCGCCCGAGGTCGCATAGATACTCCCTTGATAGAAGATCTTGCCAAGCTTGTATGCAAAGTCCATTTCGCCGCGATCGGCATTAAACTGGAGAGACCAAGGTGCATTGAAATATTAGGTGTCATGGCACGAAAAGAACGCACCATGTAGTACTCGAGAAGATCCTCCCATGTTTCACCTGCGGCCTGAGCAAACCCTGCTTTTACGGCGGGCTTCACGGCATTGAACCCTGTCGACGCAACGCTAGCACCTGGTCCATATACTCCCCCGTTCAAGTCGGAGAGTCGTGTATGTGTATCGGGCAAGGTAAGACCCCCGGGAGGGCCTGACAAGAACATTTCCATGGCTGTGAATACATATCAATGGATCGTACGAACCACACGATACACGTCGAATATTTACCGGTATCAGCAGCTGCTTCGTACCATTCCACAGCCCGAGAACAGTCTTCCAATGCACTAATACCACTCCAGTAACGGTATGCGAGTGCCATTTGTGCACCCTTGTGTCCTCCCTGTGCGGCAAAGGCGTAATACAACATGGCTTTGGCTTGATCCACTGATACCGTGTCTGCATACCCTGTGGCGTAGAAGAATGCAAGAACTGCTTGCGAGGACGCGTTTCCAGTCAAGGATGCATGTGTAGAAAAGTATGAGTACGCGAGCTTGGGGTCCGACGTAAAATAGACATTTGGGGGAAACTGTGAAAATATGTTTTCTCAAATGAAGGCACGACACGAAATCTGGCAAAAAGAACGTACGAGGGACAGACGAGCGAGAATGTACAATGCATCCGTATTTCCAAGCTCAGCGGAATACTGGAGCAAATCAATCACCTTGATCGCTTTGCCGCGTATCTCCTCGTCTTTTTTGCGTGCGGCTGCAGCCGAACTATCTGTCCAAGAAAAAATTCGAAAAGGAGAGAATTTTTGATGAAGCTTGATCGCTATACGAATGGCACGACCGATGGGTCCCTGACCCTGAGCGCTGGGCAGATAGGATGATAGGAACGAGGTTGCTTGTGAGATACTTGATTGTGAGAATGGGTCGTGGTCATAGGGTGGTGGATGTGCAGTGAGATTGGAGAGGGTTATCATTGCAAGCTTAAAGGCATGGGTAGCTATCCGAATGTCAATTGTCGCGTGCAATTTCAGGGGACAGGTATCAAACCTTCAGTTGCTTGTGCCACGTCCGCCGGTGCGCGTCGAGGTGTCTGCGTTGAAAGTGGGGTGGTCAATGATACTGTACTTTCGAGTACAACCAGTGAAGGTAATACACAAGGACTTACAGGTGCTTCACGAGATTCAGGTGTGGGGTCGGGTTGTGCCTGACAGAACACATTGGTTAGGAAGACAACGAACACTGAGTGTTTGTCTTACACTTTGAACAGAGAACGATGCTTCCGGTTGTGCAGAGACAGAGAATGCAGCTAGCGCGACGAGCCCAAAGGCCAGCCACGCAGCGCGACGTGTTCGTGTTCTACGACACAAAGTCATGATGAAAGATGCCACCAAAGTGCCGTCTAAAGCCTGAACAACCTTCCGGAAGGCGACAGAGTCGTACACGACAGACAAGTGACTGAACGAGAGTGAAGGAATTGGATCGTGGCGACACAGCCGACCGTTACTTTTGCACTGCCACAGACTGAATGCCGACTTGCCACGTTTGCTCTTCTAGTAGGAGTAGCGACAACTTGTCAGTACAGGTAATCAAGGGAACATCAAGTTCAGATACCAAGTCGCTCGCCTTTGCCGAATAGTACGTACTACGACTCCCACCGAAGGCTGGTGCAACCGCCAGTCAACGCCAAACCATCATCCAGGGAGTTCTTCGCGATTCTAGCCACGGCTTGTCCCATCGACGTCCTCGACGTTTGCTCCGAGACCAAGTGTATAATAACCTCAGCACCGTGACACTCCTCGCTAAACTTGATATGTCTACGTACATAGTCATAACGTGCAAAGGCTGTATCACAGCTCGAACAGCGCCACTTGATATCCAGATGTTTGGCCAGGTGTCACTGCAGACTGCTGACCCTGAGTTTCTCCAGACAGCCACCCCACCTGCAGTGACACCAGCCACTATAGAGTCCCCTTAAGCCATACATGTGACCAGACCTCCTTGCTGCCTCCTTCAACCCATTCCCCACATGGCTGTTTCTCGGCTACCTCCCAGTCGCACTGATACCACGGGGAGGTATGGGAAACGTTCGTAATGACTTGTGGCGGTGGAGATTTGAGTTTGTACAGGTCTGTACAGGATACCGCGTGCTGAGCAGATGATAACATTGCAGGCGCCTGTATATTGACGGACGTGGTCATAAAAGGCAAAATTGACACCGAAGCTGGACCAGATGACGATGCGGGCGTTTCATTCGGGTCTGTGAAAAGGCGATGATCACTGAGTGATCGTAATAGTTGACCCGTATTGCGCTCGTCGGCTGCTGCGCTCAGATGTCGGTCAGCTGATTCGGAGAAATGGCGGCAGGACCTGATGCGTCCACGACGTTTGAATTCGCTTGCTCCCCCGTCCGCCATAGGCGACTGGATCCCGAGACTCTGGCTGAGAGACCTCAGGAAATGGAGCTCATGCGGAGCTACCCTAGTAGAGGAGTTGACATTGTTTTCGAACCTCGATTACAAGTTGCACATACCTTTGAACGGACGAGTAATCGCCTCGATGGTTCCCCTCCATTATGGTGCTCGCCTCTCCGGAGAAGAAATCGTCAAGAGAAGATTCTGGATGAGAGAAGTATGTCAAGCGGGGGAGTCTTGCCATGCATTGCGCGATGAGCCAAGTGTCCATGGCCAGGATGTGTCGGCTAAGGAATGGAGATTTATGGCACGAGCTAGACGGTAATATACAGGACAATGAGGACATCGAGGTGCTGTAGCATTATAAATGTATCTGCTCGAGTCTCAGTGGAGCTCACATGTATGTTGTCATGCATTTAGTCCCGTGCCGCGGCAGAACGCTATAGCAGACGTTTGTACTCCACCGGCATCATGAAACGCTGGTTCTAGCTGACCAGAAATGGGTGATTGCGACTTGAGCCCATATCTCGGCCTGAGTGTGCGTGCTGGTCGGGCTTGGGTCCTCCTACCTGGTGGCAGGTTTATAGTTTAGCCATACTATCAACGTGCATTGTGAAATACCTACTAGACCATGTTCTTCTTCAAGCTTCAAGAGTCAAGAGTCAAGAGTCAAGACGCCCTTCCAAGTTCTTTGCCTCATGAGTAGTCATGTGACTACAAGACAAGATACCCCACTGACCTCCTTGTTTCCGAACACCCATATCGACACAATCGATACCGCGAGATTTCGAGAACTAGATGCCAACATATAGTGAACGGAACTTGGCCAAGGGTCCATGTTCGGTCACACGCAAGCCGCGTGCCATTGGCACCCGCTGATGTGCCAATTGCAAATGCAGCCAAAGCGTTCCGCCAGCTTCTAGCACGCCATGTAGCCAACCAAAATCATTTTTTGGGAAACAAGAATCCGTGCTCGGTCACGCCGCGCATCCATACCCAACTGACACAGGCTACATACATAATGTAGCTTTGACTTGAACGAAACACACCAGAATATACCCTACACCTTCCCATCCATAATCTATGCAGAGGTTGGAAATGCTTCGGATATGAACGGCGTCGAGAGACGTACGCGTACAGTTGAGCTTGAGACCCCTTTGAGTTTCTTGCATTCCTCTATCACGTTGCGTCCCAGAGTGGTATTCAGCGTGCCAGCGTCACGATGCTGCCGGAGATACCTTCGGAGCACATCAACAAGTCCAGCGGCAAAGGGAAATGAATCATAGGCGCGGCGTACTCACCGCAGGCATATTTCCTCTTTAAAGTCTTGATAAATCTTGCGATTACTTTTGCGCTTTAAGAGGCGAGTAATCCATGCACGTCAGACGAGGTGTACTGGCACGGCTGCCAGAAAGAAACGCGTACCTCGAGTCTGCGTGCTGCTTCCTCATACGCATGACTTTGGTGAACCAAGAAATGATCCGCAAGGACAAAAAATGACATTCCGGAGAGATACATTTCATACAAACACGCTGCCTTGTTTCCCCCATATCCCACGAAGCGCTCATCGCACCTACAGTATGAAAACCAGCGTGGTAGACAGTAGCACGATCACTGAATCCTAGCACATACCAAGGTGGTCCCTCTTTCTTAAAAATGATGTATGGCTCGTATGCGGATTGGTATTGCTTGATCCTATACACCTCTCCTGGAGCGGCGGCATAAAACCTTGGATAATCACTGCTGTTATGCCCTGGAGCCCAAGATTTATGAAACATGTCGATTTTCCCCGCTCTAACAAGCTCCAGGAGGACCTGAAATGGATTTATCGTGATTAAGATAGAGCTAAGAACCAAAGAACCTTTTTGTCACTTGGAAAAGCATCCAGATCGACGCCATCTTGTTGATTGAGGTACTCGAACGCTGGGACTACCAATGCCGCATAGCCATCCCGAAGGCTACGTCCAACTTCAGTGTCCAAGCCGGCTCGAACATGACTTCGAAAGTCGGTACAAACGGCGAAATCGACGTCCAGCATCATGACAAATTCCGTACGTGCGAATAAACGAGCGGCATTGCGCCATGTATTGAGTTGTCGAGCGAATGGGGAAAGAACGAGGTGTACATCAACGAGATTGGACATTCCTGGGGTGGATGTATACAGGTCGTGCAACGCATCGAGAACAAGATGGGAGT